>LPNX010440170.1:978045-990754 GCA_001517045.1 Pseudotsuga menziesii
CCAACAAGCAGAGAACTTGATTGAAAGCTTGGTTGGACATATAATTCATGATTATCAATAGAATTTGATACAGTTCAAGCACTCACAACAATGACAGTTGGACACACTAAAACAAGTAAATAAGAAAGGATAAATACTAATGAGTTGGTACAAAGCTAAAAAAGTACATTTTTCATGTCACTATTTCTTCCAGGTTGAAAAAAGAACTTGGATGCCATGACAGTGGCTTCTCTCAACAGGATCACCGCTGCTGACTGTTTTGATCGTGGACAAAATGGGATAAAAAACAAACCTCAAACCCACATAACACATCCCATAGAGCTTACCATCCACCACAACACAGTCCCTACAAAATCCATCATTCAAGAACTCCGACGAAGGAATAGGAAAAGAGACCCACTTCAGGATCATAAACCTCTGCCCAGTCTGAAGATTCCATACAACCACCCATAACATAAATCTTTCCCCCAATACTAGCAACTGCAGGCTCGTATTGTGGAAGCTTGAGGGGTGCAAGGGACTCCCACCTATTCAAGGATGGGTCATATGCACACACATCGGCTGAAGTGGCAGAGTTCACCAATTCCCCAATCGAAAAAAGCCTCCCTCTGCTCACAACAAACTTAGCGCATGTCACATTAATGGGGCATATGGGCAGAGGCAAACAGGTCCTGTTCACTAGGTTTCAAGCATAAAACCTCTCATCCCCAATTGTAGAGAACATTAAGTTTACATACAAATGGTCTTTCGAAAGCCCTTCTGATGATGAATTCCAGCTAAGAATTTGGGAGGATAAAACAGTTTTCCATACCTTGGAGACTGCTAAGAGCTGCTGATGCATTAACCTTGGAACTTTGGCTAAGCAATCCAATGCAATCTCATTGGGTAGTCCAGGCAGAATGATGTCAAAAGACTCCCCATCAATTTCCCTAAATTTTTTTGAGCCCTTCTTCTCTGCCTCCTGCTGCTATTTCTCACTTGAAATTTTCTCTTTCAATCAATGAATGACAGGTGACAGGACTTAATGTAAACTTGTGATTTATGTTAAGTGGATGTATCATTGTCAGCACAGAATACTATTTGTGGTTGGCACTATTCCCTGGATGAAGTGAGGGCACTTATGGATGCACACACAAAAAGAGAGAGAACAGTGTTTGTGACAGTTGGTACTACTTCTTTTGACACCCTTGTCAAGGCAGTTGACACTATACAGTGTAAAGCAGCACTAGCAAGCAAAGGGTACACCCATCTGCTTATCCAACTAGGATGTGGAACATATTTCCCAACTAAGGTTTAACCCTTCTGCCCATGGATCTGCTATTTTCTATCCTTGATATGAATAAGTTTGTGGTTTAAACTTTAGTTTAAGCATGTATTGATTGATTGGTCAACTGTGAACATCTATAGTTCCCACTAAGGGCGGGGTTTACCTATTATGAGTTGTGTTTTGTTGACTTTGAGTTTTGCTTAGTTGGTATCTGTCTTTTTTGGGTTCCTTTCTGATTTAAAAAGGATTTTGTTTCCCATTTTGAGTACTATCCCAGGTGGACAGGTTCAAATCTAGTTTACCTTGAATTTTTCCCTAATAGCTGGAACAACTTCATGTAAAAAATGACAGCTAAATTTCAATGAATGCTTTCTAGAACTTCTTGGGATGGAGCCTATCCCAAGAATACCATAAGCCTATATCATAAGACTATTCCAGTAGGAGTTTTTCATCAATAATCAGCAGATTTTATTTACTAGATATTCACTATACTACAAATTCCTAGAGAATGTGTAGTAAGTCTCACAGGTAATAATGGTAGCAGGTACTGATAAATGAGTCAAACTTAACTAGAATTCCAAGAGATGGATCTATTGCAAATTATCTGTCACATACCCCAATTTTGTCAAATTATGTAAATTGTTTTATTTTATTCTGAGACATTATGTTAAACTTAATCCTAAGTAGGGATTGATGACTCAGCAGAGTCAACAGTTATGGAGTGTAATTGAGAATATTTTATTAATAATAAATAAATTATGGAGACAACAGCATGGGAGAGCTGTTAAAAGAGGTTACTAGTCTAACTAGTGGTTGGAAACTAGGTGGAAAGGCAAAAGACAAGTGGCAGCATCCTCAAGCACTTCCTGAGTTGCAGGTGGCAACTTCCCTATATTTGGGGTCATGATTCCCCAAGAAAGTGGAATGTGAGCAGGTGGCTCATTAAATGACAGTTAACCCAATTAAGACCTAGGAAATCTTTAAAAGTACTCAAGGAAGAGAGCTGAGGCTGCTCAGTTTTTATTCCAGAAAAGAATTCATTCAGTGGAATGTTATTCAGGAATTTCATATGAGGAAAGAGGGAAAGACAGAAGGAAGTGTTTTGAGTGAATGTTTGTAGTAACTTGATGCTGATTACAACTATTTTGAGCTGAGAGAACTGACTAATAGTTCTGATTTGAAAATGAATTGAAGATTGTATCTGTTTGCTGCACCTAGTTTCCAAGCCAGGGAGACCAGAGAAAGCTCGGGGGTCCTGAGAAGTCGCTGTCTGAGCGCTCTCCAGGAGTTGGTAGGGAGGAACAGCCTCCCATTGATGTTGTTGTCCACAGCATTAAAACAGGTTTTTCATTCATTCTGTATGCTTTTCTAAGTTTAAATGATTGTATGTTATAATTGTTTTATGGCTGAGTAACCAGTTAGTATCTGAAAATTAGTATCTTGGAATGGTAGCAGTAAAACTTGTTAGTAACACTGTGTTTTTCCACATCTAGTTTCACCAGATAGTACTCTAGCACAGTATCTCAGTGGTAGAAGCAGTTTACTTCTGAACTGAGTTTCCTAAATTATCTACAGTATTTACAAATGTTTTTACAATTACATGAACCATTTTCTTACAGTCATACAATCTAGTTTCAGTGATATATTTTCTGTATTCTGGAAATAGTAACTGTAAGATGGAAAAAAAAGATAGACTAGATACTTTTGTAGATAAGTAGGCTTATAATCTTCTAGTTTTAAGAAGGATTTATTCCTTAGAAGTTAAATAAAATAATCTGACAATAAGATATGATTATGCATCAGTGATTTTGTATTAAAAAACATTAGTTACTGCAAAATATAAAGGGAAGAAATTAGTCATGAGTTCTACTTTCTACTTTAAGAGCTTCTTCTCTGTTTTCATTCGATTTTCTTCTACCTTAAATTTCAGTTAAAAACAAGAATAAATACAGAACTTTTAATACTCATTTACTCAGAACATTAAGGAAAGTAGACAATGATGAGTTAAGCAATTTTAGAACTATGATAATATGTAAAGTTATTCTTCTATTCACTTCTTCTTTTCCATATTTCGCACTTATTTACTATGCATACTGTAACTATTATGTATTATAAATACAAGATATCAGTTTATAGTATAAACATTAAAATCACAGGTAGGATTTAATAGATTATAAATTCTACTTTTGTAAAGTAAATAGAAAACTTATTGATAAAGTAATTATTAATTTTAGAGTTTAATATTCACTTTAATGTACAGGAAATTTTGTTTAGCTTAAGGCTAAACTCTGCACAATGCAAAATATTTACTGTGCATAATAAATACAACTTGTAAAGTTTAAACTTCTTTAGATTAAATATTATCACTCAATCCTTATAAACAGATCGATTTCAATAATAGTAAACTTACTATTTGTTATATCTAATATATAAATAATAATAATTTTAAAAGCTAAACATTAATAGAATAAAAGTCAAGATAGTATAGTTGTTTAATTCACAAATCCTGTAGCAAATATATAGATTGTATATATATTAAATTAACTAATAAATAAGAGCTTGTTAAACAAAGAAAAATCAGCACTCTAGTATCCTTTTAGAGTAAGCTCTATACTTTTCTGTTTATCAACTGTCCAAACAATTATTCTGTAGTTTTTAAGTAACAAAAGTACAGCACCTCAATTGCTCGACTCGAGCTTATTAACCAAGAAATATCTTATTAAAAATAATTAAAGTATGTATTATCAATTATAATAACACAGTAAGTAAAAATTTAAATCAGACCTAAATTATTTAAATAAGGGATTAAACCCTAGGATAACAGGTTAAGAAATAGACAGTAAATTAAAAATCTACCAACAAACAACATGCGGCCGTAAACATATTAACCAGGTATGGCTGTTTTAAGCCTGTACTTAACCAATACGTTGCATAGCCTAAGAACTCAAAGAATACAATAATAAATACAAAATACTGACAGTATTATCATATTATTTTTAAAAGGAGAAGCGTTGTAAAACAGCATTTCAAATCCAGGGTAAAACCCTTCACGCACGAGAGGAAAGGTTTCAAAATCGAGTTTATATAATGGCACCTCATGGCTGCCTTTCTTTTCTTGTAAACTATATTTTACAGCCTGTGCTTTGTAATAATCATAACTATGCCTATATAGCGAGCCTTCTAAAGAGGCAGAAAACGGCGATGTGTTGCAGAGAACATCTCTGCCAGTTAATGGAGTAAACCCTTTAGAAAGGATCAAACAGTTACAATAAAATGAACCAGGGCTGCCCCAGGTCTCGGTTCTTAAAAACAAACTTGCTAACAGCCCTAAACCTGCAAGAATAAATCGCCATAGATGGAACCGGGCTTACCGGAAAACCCTCGGTCAAAGCTGTCAACTACCACGCCGTAGAGAAAAGACAAACCTGCAGTAAGATGTTGGTATCGTGGATGTTAAACCCTAATTTAAAAACTGAGTATCAAACTTGTATAATAAATAAATAAATAAATTGAAAGAGAAACTCGGTTACCTCCAATGGATGAAGCTGCATAGAAAACCAGACGATAATCCTTTGACAGGTAAAGGAGAGAAACCCTCCAGTCGCAAATAAAATGGAGCGTGACAGAGTGAAGAACACCAACTGCGATGGAGGAGGACACGCAGGAGCTTATCTCCAGTAGCAGCTTCTTTCTATTTTATCAGTTATGGCGAGGATGATAAAGAACAAACTCTTTGCAAAACAAGTGCCATAGGTTACCACTTGCGAACAGGTATTTTTTTTTAACTCAGCACTCTTCTCTCAACACAGTAGAGAGAGTTACACAAAGAAGTAGAACCAGCAATATTGGAATCTACAGACAGCATGCGGCGGAGCAACCAGGAAACTCGCAGTATGGCCGCAGGGCCCGAAGGCAGCAACAATATTGTGAGCTAGGGTTTGAATTCAACGTTTTATAACAACACTGCAGGGTGGAGGTGACTCCACGTAGTCACTAAAATTTTTCCCCAACAATGATAAGAACTATAAAGTCATAACAATATCATTGCCAATAATTTGAAACATCACGAGGGCAATCATAACATTCGATTTGCTATAGTCCACCTGCATGCCAAGTAAAACCAACGAACGTGTACATTATTATAACATGCAATATTTTGATGGAGTTCTCCTAGTAGGTCTCTTTTCCTAGGTAAAAGAGTATTAGTTATAAAAACTATAAATCGAAAACAATGCTGTTTTACCATATTGTAAACCACTTATATTCTTGTTTTGTAATACTTTTGCCTAGTTACAACCAAATAAAGGAGTATGATGATATGAAGTGTTCATACATGTTTTGTGTTAGAGAGAAACCTTATACTGAGGGTTTGTTTTAACCTATAATTTTCCTTTTATTTTATATAAAATGAAATGTGTCCCTTAACAATTAGTAGAGCTATAATGGCTTATGACTGTTAGCTCAATCAACTTAAAACAAGGCGATAATAGAATTTTATAAGAACTTCATGATCGTCTTAGGTTTTTAAGTTGTTTAGTATACCTGACACTAATTCTTCCTATGCAAGATTTACCAGGAATGGTGAATAAACTGGTATTTTATGTAAACTGATTAGTATTTTTTCTCAATGTTGAGTAACATGAAAGTTCGTAATATTTGTAATTATGGAATTACGTGGAAATTCCAAAGGCGCATTGAGAAATTTAATCAATATAGGATCATGGAAATAAAAGTAGTTTCTATCACTTCAAAACTTTTGGAATTTTGCTAAGTTAGGACTTTTAACTAGCAGAAAATCTTACAGATGCTAAAAGAAAAGAATATATATATATATATATATTGACTTTTCTAAACTCAGACTTATAATTAATTCTGCAGTCAAGCATGTTCTTAAAGTTTTATCATTTGGGCATGACAAGGAAAACAACAAATAAGTACAAATTATAAAATCAAACATGATAGTCCAGAGCTAATCTAGATATTAGACAGTATATAGTACGAATGAAATACAGTAAACTAAATGGCGAATCAGTATTTCACAAGAATATTTAATATCGTCAATATAAATGAAACTAGCTATCTATTTCTTTAGCATTTCTAAACTAACTATCATTGGAAATTCTTGAAAGAAGTACAGGGAAAGCAATACCTGTGAGGGCTTGTTATTACTGGAAAGCATACATTTATATATTACTGAATGATTGTAGTATAGCAAATTACTATTTTTTTTATGCTTTAAAAGTTTTGTTAGCAGCGACCCGAACCTTACCTGTAAATCTGTAAGAGAAAGAAACACTGCTGCATTAGCTGAAGCAGCTAAGTAAGCCCAGTCTGTCATAGCAATTCCTCCTTGCGGTCACAACAGAAAACATTCAGGAACAAATAAAGAAAAATTTATCTTATAATTTAAGTACAAGTAAGGATCATTCAGTTACTGTTCTTCAGCATAAACTAATCATTACCTAATGATTACATTAATGTATATTTATGCTATTTATAAAAGTTTAAATTTTTTTGAATTTTTGGGGTTTTGACAGTATCAATGGCGAAAATCCTTAGGATTAGAATTCGTCTTAGCTGTGTCGGCCTTTACCATTAGCCAGCCCAGTCTTCCATGTGGGGTTCACTTGAATTTTTCCCTAATAATACGAGAACAATCTTTTCCATTATTTCAAAGTGGTTACTTTAAACACAAAAGAAGCATTTTAACTGGCCTGAAGAGGTTGGGAACGAAAATGGCCCTCAAGGGTCTACTGAACCTAAGAACTTATTTTCAGCTAAGCTGGCCCGATAGGGGTGACTCTTTTGTCAAATCATCCAGGATTTGCACCTGATGTCTATGGAAAACTGGCTAGTATGGATAAAGAAAATGATGATGAGAGTAACAGTGAACGGTCACTTGCATCAAAAGTTTCAGACTGTGACAAGGCCATCCAAGACAACTGTGACCTGATTGAAGAAGAAGTGGCAAACAGGTTGGAGAGTAGGTTGGATGTGCTATTAGACAAAACAAATTGACAGACAGTTAACATTGAGGAGGATATCTATTATCAATCCATCTCCGACTGGACTGGATGTATAACCATGGGTTCTCTTTGCTAACAGTATTTCCTGGAAACAATGTTGTCTTTTGTGATGCTATGCTTATGTCTATTTAAACGGATACTGTATTGATAGCCCAAGTATGAGGCATTTTAGCCTGTCTATAATTTGAACCAATGTTTGAAAACATCACCAAAAATAAAATAAAAATATTGGCAGAGTCAAGAGACTTTTGGATTTTTTTAGAATTTGTTGCTTAGTTTGAAGAAGAAAGGCAGGGGATTGAGAACAAATGGGTTATTCACTGTTACATCTGCCCATAAAAGGGGTAGAGGGAGGGTTAAATATTTGAAAATTTAAAAAATAAATATATATCTTTGTAATTTTTTGAAGTTTAGTCTCTAAGAAAATTTAGAAATCCCCCAACAGATTGTGTATATATGTATTCTGCACACCTCGGCCCTGGACGACCAAAAATCTTATTTTCTTAGAAGTGCTATAATGGCCTTGTAATACATTGAGGTAGAGCCTTTATATATCTGCATGGTTTTGAAAGCATCTGTATGTGTGCGAGGCAGATTTGGATAGAGGGGCTTGGATAATTTCCTAGCCAAGTTGCTCCACCAATTGACATAATCCTTGATCGCAAATTTTGGAAATATCTCTTGAGGCAGAAGCTCACAAACTCTTTTGAAGGATGGATTTGTTGAGAGATTTGAGACTAATTTTTGCTTAAGGTCTTCTAAGCTCTAAAGTTGTGCTTTTGATAGTCATATAGGTCTAAGAGGAGACCAAGGCCTTTATTACTAAATCCTTTTGGCTTTGAACCAGGGATATTCTACCAGACAACAGTTATTGTGGGAAAAATTTTCCACCCACCGAATCGACAATTGACTTGCTCAGTAACCTTTGATGGAATGTCAGCCTCTCCAATTGAGAAAGGGCTTGCACATCTCTCAGACAATCAATACAGATTGAAAAATTTCAATACCTCCCACTGTAATGTGGGTTATGGAAGTGACTGCATTCATGAAGAAAGGCTTGGAGAGCATGAGGTAAGACTGTGTCTTGCTAGCATTTTTCTGCTCCATTTTTCTATTCCTCTATAGAATCGTCAGACCAAAGGCATTGCAGAAAACTTTGATAGTATACAACATGTTTTTTCACTATTTCCCCATCTAATTAGATTGTGAGGAGAGTCATGTGCAAAATGGTCATTAACAAATTGTTGCCTTTAGAGTGGGAAAGATAAATTCCTTCTATAAGGCCCATGTTGCTTTTAAGTATCACAAGGTAACCTAAAGCACCAACAACTAAGTCATATAGATTGGATGCACAAGGAAACCTTGACAACTAAGACATAGCATAAGGCAACCTTACCTAATTCACCTGTAAAGCCCAAAGGCAACCTCTAAGGCTTATCAATTCAAAGTCAAACATCAAAGTAATTAAGCCAAGGCATCTGAGAAGAGGGTGGGGACCAGTCAACTCTGTTGCAGGCTTTCTGAAAAATCAATTTTCATGAAAAGTATTTACTGGACAGAATTTCTGCCCCTATGCATCCCTTCCCAGATTGCTAAGAGATATCTACACTGGCTAGGATAGATTGTTTGAAAGCTTTAGTTAAAAACTTATAAGCAATTGTCAAAAGGGTGATGGGTTTCCAATTCCCCCCCTACTTTTGGGGGATCAACTTGTTATTTCACTGATAAATAAAAGTGCCCAAGGTATTAAAATAAAGGCCTTTGTCATATACCTTGAGTAGGGGCAAGGCAGGTCCAGTAAAGTCCTAGGTTGATTTGCAAAATTCACAAGGCAGCTCATCAAGGTCAATGGCTTTGTCATCAACACTACTAAACCAAATTAAGCTCAAGCTCTTTGAAAGAGATATTAAGCTCACAGGCATTACTATCTTAAGGTGAAAGCTTGGCTAGAACAACTTGAAGGCATTCATTCAAGGCAAACCATTGTGCATTCTGAGGCCTGTTTGTGATGAAAACTTGCTTATATTGGGAACAGATTCATCTAAGATTTGTTGGTGTCTTATGAGCCAGCCTTTGACAATTTTGAGAGGATAACTATTTTCAGCCTCATGCTTCTACTTGAGGGATTGAAAGAACTAAGTTCCTTTATACCCTTCTTTAACACAAAGGTTCTCACCAGTGCAGGTTTTCCACTGGAAATCATCCAAAGAGCACCATCCTTTTCTGGAGACAAATCCGTTTCTAATAAGCTAAGGAAATCCCCATGTACTACAATTGTCCCGGTGTCAGCAAGAACCAGCTTACATTCTCTTTTTGCTTGCTCAAGTTTAACATGGGAAATCTCTACCTCTTCTACACCATCAGGAACCACCTCATCTGTCTCCTCCTCAACGCCTTCCTCTTCGTCACCATGGTATAAAAGGCTGCTCTTTCATGGCCTGAACCATTAGCATTAATAAAGTTATTGAACAATGTTGTATGACATAAAATATTAAAGGAAATATTATGTGTACTGCACTATAAATTTCATATAGCTAATATCATGATGCTTTCCTTTTGCAGAATCATAAAATTATATTGGCAGACAAAAGTAGTGGATCAGTATAGTGCCAAAAGCCTATAACGGAACAAAAATGATAATAAGTATATTGGAAATACAAATTCACTCATTCTCCCTATACATCAGACTCTGTGAATTCATATAATCAACTCTTGCAAAGTGAAGCTAGCTCTTTGGCAGCTCATGACAAATTTCATTTTTGGATTTGTTGTGGGTGAATAACAAATGAAGTTTAACCCAACACCTATTTACTGTTAAACAACCAATTCGCATAAGTGAAAATGCACCCTGTTACAGCCTGAACTAGCAGGTGTAGTTAAAGGTGTCAAAAAAGGCGTAAGTTGATGGTTGAGAGCAGTAAAAGAAATGATACATACACTGATGAGGTTGACAGAGGTTTGAGTCAACGACCAGGTTTCATTCTTGGTCTGATCTGCCCCACTTCAGTGGTATGTTAAGAAGATGAGATGTGGTGATAGAGGGCTGTAAGTGGTTGGTGTGACCCCCTAAGCCATGGTGAGAACATGGGTGCCAAAAAAGCATGGACTTGTGCTGAAGCACTGAGCTTTTCCAGCTCAAGAACATAATCAATATATGAACTCTATTGCAAATCAATTTTCCAGACCGTTGTCATTTCCAATTGCTTTCAGCATTCTGCAGGAAATGCTTTCACACTCCCACTCTTACTGGATGTATCATTGTATCCTCTAGTCTCAATGACCTACTTTTTTGGCCGTTCAGTGAACATTAATACAATTATCTTATCACAACATTGGCTATGAAACCATAAGCGGATGCATTTTTATTAACACACACAACACAGCCTCTGAAACCATAGCTGGATGCATTCAAGGGCTAATTCACTATGCACGCATTGCCTAACAGTTTCTGTCATGTTCATTTTCTAATTATAAACAACAAATTTTGAAAATAAGTGATTTCATTAGGCAGAGCAATGACTCTGATCCAATAGGCTTTCACCAAGTCTTCCTAGCCTGGTTTTTTTTTAATCCTAGTACATTAGCTCACTCACACACACATAATTGCTATGAGGAAAATCATGAGCAGCCAGACCATGATAATTGAAAATTCACAAGTGGCCAATGTGGACCTCCAAAAGGCATGATGAGAATGTATATGCCTAATAAGCATAGGGTTATTTTGAGAAATTTGCGAGGCGATTGTCATGATTTCCAATTGACCGAGAAATTTCATTTACACACACAACAAAGGATCTGAAACAAACAATTTTCTGAGTCATTTTCATTAAGTGACAGATTCCAATGGACGCACATACTTTGCTCTTTTACCTCTGATGAAGAAGGTCGACAGTAAGAATAATTAATAATACTACAATCCAATTTCACGATCACATCAATAAACTATTTTCCTCAATTTGAATGTTGCCCAAGAAATCTGAAATGAGGGAATCCTCAATCCATTGAACCGATATATTGTTCCACAATGATGCACAGACTGCTGATTTAAACTCAAACTGCAACCTCAATCCCTGGAAACTTTCTTCCACTCCAGAAGACTGTTTTAGGAATGAATGTTGCTTCATGGCATGCATGGATGATCTATTTGCACCTTTGGCTATTCAAGCAGACAGTGTTCACTCCGTAACATGTTGTAATGATGGGTTGTATAATTGTCTTTCCCACAAAAATGGTATAAGGCCTCAACAGCTTGAGGCTAATTGCATTAAGTAGTTAGTTTCAATATATAAAGTGTATATATATTATAGACAAATTGCTAAATTTTTCAAAACTGGACATGCAAAGAACAATTACAGGGTGTGCCATACGCCACCCCCTATTCTTGTATTGTATGTTGTAGTCCAATAAATCATATCTTTTACAAGAAAAGATAAATATGACCATGTTCAACCAAGAATTACAGTTTATATTTAGATGTTCCTCTGGAATTTGCATTTTGATTTTTTAATATAGATATCTTGAAAGACATGGATTACTACTTTTTGGAAAATAGATAATCAAGTTCAAACAATATCCATTAAGAAGTTGTTAGTTTATTATGGTTGTAAGACTCTTATCCAATAATTTGTATGTTGAATTTGTTCACAAGGATTTTGAAGTTTTGAACTAAGGATTTGTGGATTGTCTTTTTAATTTCTAGTACCTACAAAATTGAAATTGTAGAAACACAATAATACAATAGTTTACCAGCTAAGGACTGATTTCTGTGTAAAATGTAATTCATTATAGTTTTCTAGAATCTATAGTTCAGTAAGAGCTGTCTATGACACCTCCAATAAGGAAATTTTAATGAGAGATTTAGCAACAGACCTCTGGTAATTCCAGTCCTGCAAATTTGAATCTTGCTCCCCTAAAAGTGGGACAGTGGCAAGGGGAAAACCTGCAGAATGCAGAAACATTCTCCAGATATACAATAGATGCCTCACAAGGTGAGTGTTGTCCTCCTAAGGCATGTCAAAAATGGAAGGGTAAGTCCATAGGAAGAATTCTGCTCCAGATTCAGCATACAAACCCTCCCAATGAAGAACACCAAATCTAGATGTTTCAATGCTGCTGGTCATAAAATCTTGAAACATCCAGGTCTGGAAATATACCTCTCTAGTGCAGTGCTTTTCTACACTGAAACTGGGCAGTTTAAACACGTCAAACAATAGCCTGTTCCTTCCATCCTTATGCAGCTGATGATAATGGTCTACAGACAACAAATTGTCCCCCAAAATGGGTAGCTGCCATCATGTTTTCTGCCTCAAAGCTACTACAAATTCCTTATGAATCGACCTACTTTAACAGCAGCAAATATTCTGAAATATTTATGTTTATCTTCTTCAGGGGATGGTATGCAAACAAAAATATCCTT
>LPNX010440170.1:992163-1037933 GCA_001517045.1 Pseudotsuga menziesii
GCTCACCTCAAAATACTTCACTGTTCACGAGATTCTCCTCTTTCTCCTTTTCCATCATCACAGCCAGCTCCACTGTCATCGAGTACTGCAATACAATACAATGCCATCAACGGTCAAGCCCTCAAATCAATGAAAAAGCTATACCAATACTCAAAAAACGCAGGAACCCATGAATCCCCAAATCTGATTCTGTCTACCATATCTTATACTGTGAACTCCATCGTTTTTGTAAGTATTTTGTTATGGTATAGCTTACCGATATTTGTGTTGAGTCAAACTGTAATGATAGTATGAACTTCTGCTACGCGTTCTTGGTGCTACAAACGTGCAAGCCCAGACGCCCGGATTATTATTCATTCTATATGGTAGGGAGATCATGCGAGCCTAGACACCTAACGTGCCATTTCTTAAGCGACGGGGATTATTATTCATTTTATATGGTTTTATTTGTTTTATCACGAGGGCCTAGACACCTAACGCTCCGTCACTTAAGCGACGGTTATGAAACTATCCGTTGCATAACCGACTCTTGTGGCACATTCACACAAAAAAAAGTATTCTTGTAATTTTTGGTAAGTTTAAAAATAGAAATTCATGGGCCGTCGGATTTTTCCGTTGGATTTTAGATTGAAATGTAGTAGTGAGTAGAACGGAGTAGCAGAAAGGAAGACCTGGTCTCTCAAGGAGATGACCACCTGTATGTTGGAGTCAAAGAAGCTTGCTGCAAATTTGTGGGATGAAGCCATGCATACTGAAGCATACATTCAGAAAAGGGTGCCACACTCATCTGTGAAATAAAATACTCCTTTCAAAGCATACTTCAGACACAAGCCGGATGTGTCAAACCTACGGGTGTTTGGGTCCACTGCATGGGCCCAGATTCCGCTTGATAAAAGAAGGGCTTTGCAACTGCAAAGCATAAAATGTCTATTTATTGGGTATCCTGATGAATCTAAAGGATTAAATCTTCTAGATATCAATACCAAATAGATCATCATCGAGAGAAGTGTCAAGTTCGATGAGCCTCTTCAGGAGATGGAACTAGTGAAGGAGAAACTGCTGAAATTCCTTCCTATTTTACTGAATATTTGGATGATGATGAAATTGGGGGTGATGACCCTGATTTGGATCCTCTGATTTCTGATATCAATGTGCAGCAATCATCAGATGCTGAATCAGAACCTGAAGTGCACAATCATCTTCCTACATGCGCCCAACAGACACTCTCCTCCATAGGAGACAACATTGGAAATCCGGATGATCCAAGGAGAACCCTGTCTGATTTCCAAAGAGCAGGTATTGCACTCTCTTGTTCTGATAATTTGCTGTCTGAAAATTGATATTTGATTATTATTTCAGAGCCAAAATCCTACTACCATGCTCGGAATGATCCGAGATGGCAAGTTGCCATGGATGAAGAGATGAATTCTCTTCAAAAAAACACTACTTGGGAGCTAGTTTCTCTTCCTCCGGGAAGGAAATTGGTTCAATGCAAGTGGGTGTTTTAGAAAAAGGTTGCTGCTGATTGAAACACCTACAAATATAAGGCCAGGCTGGTAGCAAAATTTTTCTCTCAGGTCCAAGGAGTGGACTACCATGAGACCTTTGCACCGGTTGCAAAAATGGACTCCCTCCGCCTTGTTTTGGCAAGCATCCAAGCATTGGGAGGTGCATCACATGGATGTTAATTCAGCCTTTCTACATGGAGATATTCATGGGGAGATATACATGAAGCATCCTAATGGCTACATCACTGATCCATATTTGGTTTGCAAGCTAAATAAGTCATTATACGGGTTAAAACAGGCCCCAAGAGAGTGGTATTCCAAGATGGATGCCTTTCTTCTCTCGCAAAACTTTCAGAGATGTAGATCATATCCAAATGTGTATTTACAGCAGCATGATGGTCATATAATTATAATTTTTTTATATGTTGATGACTTACTGATCACAGGTAGCACAGTTGCCTCCATTTCAACCATCAAAACTGCTCTCCACAATGCCTTTGAAATGAGTGATTTGGGGCTTCTAAAACAATTTTTGGGGCTCGAAATCGAGCAAAATTGTGATGGGATTATGATCACTAAGTCCAAATACACTTCATACCTGTTATTCAAGTTTAACATGGCTGAATGTAGGCCTGCACCATTCCCTTTCCTTTCAGGGATCAGCCTTGAAGAAGGAAAACACACACCTCCCATGGACTGCACTATCTATCGACATCTGATTGGTAGCTTGTTGTACTTGACACATTCTAGGCATGATATTTGTTATGATATAAATTCTGTATCAAGATACATGTAGCAGCCTCATGATATTCATTGGAATGCAACCAATAGGATCCTCCAATATATTCAGGGAACCAGGAACTACAGCATTCACTATGTTGCAGACTCCGAGCTAGAGCTGGTTGGATACACAGATTTCGATTGGGCAGGTGATTCTATTGACCGGAAGTCAAATTATGGATATATATTCATGTTTGGTGGTGGCCCCATTTTCTGGTCAAGCAAAAAGCAAGCTGCCATAGCACAATCTTTAGCAGAGGCCGAGTATCGAGGAGCGGTGAATGCTTGCATCCAAGCAGTTTGGTTGCAAGGCATTCTTTCATAGTTTGATCTTGGTTGTACTTTGTCCATTGTCCTCTTTCGTGACAACCAGAGTGCTATTAAGATATCCACGCATCCATTTACCAGGTAGAGGACCAATCATGTAGAGATTCACATGCACTACATCAGGGAGGTAGTGGATGACAGGACCATCATTCTGCAATACTGCCCAACTGATGAGCAGATTGCAGACATATTCACAAAGATATTTTTAGAAAAGAAGTTCACTTACCTTCGTTCACTATTGGGGGTGAGTTCATCAGGGTGATTTAGACTACTTTCAGTGTTCATCTTGAGGGGGGGGTTTTCCCACTGGGTTTCCCCTCTTTTCCTCACTTAGTTTGTTTTTAACATTGTTTCAATTTCAGCATTGTACAGGGTGACTTATGGCCTTAGTTGCTGGAGCCCTAGCATTTTTATGCATCTATGTTTTCTAACTCTTCCTGAGTATAGCTTAAGGGGGGTTGTTGGAGACATTTACCACCATACACTCTCTTTTTGGTCAAATTGGCCTAGTTAAACCACTATCCTAAGTATAATTGACATTAATTGACATCAATAGAGCATTAATTGACATCATCTAGTCACACCCATGCCTACCTACAGTCAAGGAGGATAACTTAGCCTTCTACTATAGTCAACGAGGCTAATTGGAGCACTTTGGGGGTGATCTGAGTGATATTAATGCACCTAATTGCTAACTAGTGGTTACAATTAGTTCAACCAGTCAGTTAAGGTTCCTCCTCTCATTAAATATGTTATTTAATGATTATTTATTATTATTTAATGATATGGAGTCAATAGGGGTGCCTCCACCAACTTCTGATGATCAGTTCAGCTTCAGTTAACCTCATTGGGGTTCAATGAAGTCATTGAGCACTAGCACTTGATGGTTGGCTTGCTATGACATCTGTTTGATTTCCTTTAGTTGAGATTCAGTCATTTATTGCACTCTGACTTCAGTTAGGGTTTGGTGAGTCAATTAGGGCTTTGGTCAAGTGGTTAACTGAGTGTGAACCAATGGCTTATAGTCAGTTAAGCTAGACTCACTCATTGAATTTGAATGACCTCCTAAGGTACTCGAATTCCTCATTGATTCAAGCTATTGCTTGACATTGTTATTATAACTATTAATTGTTTATTGAATATACAGAGAGGAAACCATTCTGGTTCTGATTAACACCATTTCTGAGTTATTTGTTGATTATTTCTTGATGAGATTGATTATTTGTTCCTAGATCAATGTGCAAGATTAATACGAAAGGCATGAGGGTTGAATTTGTAGATGGCCAAGTCCTCATGTGGCCAAGAGGAAAGACTATTGATGATGCAATAGTGATTGGAGAACAAGAAGGAGGCTTATACAAGCTAAAGGACCATCTAGAACAAGCTATGGGCCATGACACATTAGAGCCAAATGAACTTTGGAACAGAATGCCTACACATGTGCACTATAGAGCACTACTACTAGCAAGCAAAGCTGTTGAAGGACTTCCAGAAATTCAAGCAAAACATGAAGGGGTCTGCAAAGGATGTGCGAAAGGAAAGAATACAAAGAAGAAATTTCCAAGTAGTGAGAGCAAGGAAAAAGGAATCTTGGAAATCATCCACTCCAATGTATGCGGACCACGGTCATCAAGTTCACTAAGTGGGTATGTATACTATGTCTCTTTCATTGATGACTTTTCTAGGAAGACATGGATTTACTTCATGAAGAACAAAGATGAAGTTTTCAGCAAGTTCAAAGAATTCAAAGCCTTGATTGAAAAACATACAGAAAAGAAGATCAAGACCTTTCGATCAGATAATGGTGAAGACTTCACATCAAATGAATTCAAAGACTTATGCAAAGAATGGAGGGAAACTACCATTCTCCTGGAGAATGGAGGCACCTGGTCAGTTACCAGGTAGCTCAGTTTGGGATTGGGGGCCATTATGATATGACTGTAGGATTGGTTCCTACAGGATCAGATATGAGAGCACACATTTTCAAACATGCATGTTATATTGGTTCCTTGCATGTGTCGGATGTAAGTGCAAAGCCTTTCTTCGATCATTGGTTGATCAGATATAAGTGCTGAGCCTTTCTTTGATCATTGGTTGATCAGATATAAGTGATGTTCCTTTCTTCGATCATTAGTTGATCAAATATAAGTGCAATTGCCTTTATTCGATTGGTTCCTCGCATGGCCAAGTGTAAGTGTTTGGCCATTCCGATCATTGGTTGAACAGATGTGAGTGCTGGGCCTTTCTGATGTGATTATAGGATTGGTTTCTATATGATCAGATGTGAGTGTTTCACGTGCCTTTCTAACGAGTAGGTTAGATGTAAGTGCTGGGAGGGCCATTCTGACTTAAGTGTCAGATATAAGCACTGAAGAAGACCTACATGGTGGCTAGGCCTACATCTAGCATGAAAAAGGGTTGGCTATGTAGAACTTCCTGTGACGAGAAGAATCATGAGATAGCACCTATGAAGATTCAGTATTGATGATCCAGCAAAGATGATCCAAATCCAGAGATGATGCTCCAGATATGATCCAGATCGAGAGATGATCCAGATCGAGTGATGATCCAAATCCAGAGATGATGCTCTAGATATGATCCATATCTAGTGATGATGATCCAGATCGAGTGATGATCTAGATTCGAAGATGAATATGGATTGAAGACGAAGATGACTTGAATATGATGAGATGATTCAGAGAAGAAGACCAGTGATGAAAATTGAGTCAAGAGAATACCTTCCTAGTTAAGAGGGAGTGTTGATGTAATTGTAACTTCAGAATGTATTCACTTGTATTTCTTATCTATTGTAACCTGATGTTTATTCCGGTATGTACTTGTTTCATGTCATGCCCTGATATTCCTATCAAGAGAATCTATAATGTGAACAAGTCATGTCAAGTCATTGTGGGTAACCCTCCTATTGTCTAAGGGTTAAATTCCCCGCAGTTTTGGGGCACTAGGGTTATTAGAATCTGCTAGTGAGGTCTCCCTAGTAGGGTTTTATTCATGTCAGGAATTAGTATAAATAGAGAGGTGACCTCTCTATTTATCACACATCACATCCACACTCACTTGTAGCGCATAGCTAAGGAAGAGAAAGACACTGGGGAAAGAGGAAAGAGCTTACTGTTGTCGGGAGATTATCTTATTGTTTTTGGGTTTCACTTTGGTGTTGATTCTATCTCTGAGGAAGTTGCAGGGTTTTCTCCATTTATGGTTTCCCTAAGGAAAAACACTGTGTTCATTGTCTCTTGTGTTTGATTGTTGTGCTTGTTGTTCTCTCATTTTAAAGATCCTAATGTTATGCTAGCTTAATGTTAAAATCTAACAATTTTACAAATCTTTAGCAGCCCTCTGCCAAAACAGCTATCCCTTCCAGTGCTTGAGTATTCCTTCTTGTTTTTTCATGGTCAACTTCTAAGTCTTCGACTCTTTTTGAAAGCTCCTGATATTGTTGTGTTATGTCTTGAACAGTTTGCTTCAATTCTGCATACATACTTTGTGTCTGTCTTTTCCTTTTCAAAGCTTCCTTAGATACTGCAATTAACTCTTGATAATGGCTATTGACCTCCTCTAAATCCTCTCTTAATATTTTGTTAGTAGCAACTAACCCCTCATTTCTTTCATGCAAGTATTCTATCTGATATTTATATTGTTTAATACTTCTCTGTAAATTTTCATTCTCTGAATCAATACACTTTCCTTCTGAGACTGGATGCATTCCTTCTAGCATCCAAGGGATCTTCAATTTATTAAATATCTCTTCATCCTCCTCTTACTGCTCCATCATAGCTACAGGACCCCCTAGAGACTCATTACCTTCAAAACTACATTGGGCTGATGGATCTGCAATCTTTTCTTTCTCTGCACAGAAACTTGTTATGACTGAATGTTGCTTCATTGAATCTTCTTGATGATGGTCTAAAAGTACTTTCCTTCGAACTTATTTTAACATTTCTGAGATTTTAGTTTCAGTTAAGGCTAACTTATCCTCTGAAATAAACGGTTTATTACCCTACATCTCTTTTACATTTAAACCTTCATTCTCTTCTAACTCTTCTTGGGATGAAGAGTCTTCTATCACTATGATTTTCTTCTGAGCTAACTTAGGGTTTAGCAATTTTTTTCATATTCAATCTCAATTTATTCTTGGGTCTGGTCTTAGGCCTCCAACCTACCCCAATCTCCCCCAGCATGCTCAATTTTTTTCCTTGCGGTTTTATAGATGCTAGCTGAACTACCTTTCTTTTGATTCCTCATGACATTAACCCTTCTTCAGACTATTCCTATAAATCTTGTTCATTGTCATCCCTAGCTTCATTAATCAATGGACTTTTCTTATCTTCTGACTATACTCCCGTAGGGACTTGTTCCTGTTCTAATAAACTTTCATCTATTCTCTGATTTACTTCTTCATGGAGGCTATCTTCTACATGCTCTAAATCCTGCATTTGACCCTTTGATATTTCATCTTCCTCAACCTTATTCTGCTGTTCATTTTCAACATTTTCATCCCTTTGGGTCACATACTTTCCTTGCACACTATCTTCTTCTATCTCGACTATGACCTTTTTCTTCAATTTCTTGACTAAATTCTGTTCTTTGTTCAGTTGCATTTTCTTTGATTGGTCTTCTTTCTCAGATTGAAACCCAGGCCAGAATAGAAAATAGTCCCAGGTTTTTTCCTTCTTTTGGAGCACAGTACTTATGCTTAGCTTTATCAGACCATGATGAAATATGGACTGTTTAGTATGGTCTTGACACTCTTTTACTCTACTGGACATCTTTTGCAGACTCTTTAGGAAAAATAAAGGAAGGTTCATCTTTGCTTCATGATTTAGATGCTGCAAAAACCTGAAATGATACTTAAATACAAATGCATATCTTCCTTCACAAGTTACATAACTTTGCAGAATTTTAATTGGTTCTCTCCACTCTAGTTTGAACTTCTAGATATAAACTCCTTTACCCCAGTCCACAACAACATTTGGAAGCAATTAATTCTATGAATCAAAGGTAAAAGGTACCTTCTTTAACCAATACTCACCTTCATCAGGGATCCCTGTAGCCTCTAGTATTATCTCTCTGTTCAGCTCAATCTTTAGGGTGTCAAAAGTAACTATGTCATTATTTAATCCTTGAGCAAACTTATATGAAACTTCCATGTGATGTCCATCAATATTCTCAAAATAGTTTAACCATCCTGCTTCTAAAAATAACCTTGCACAGTTAGGGAAAGCTTGAACCCAAGACATATCTGAGGGTTCATCTCTGTTTGTTTTCCCACTCCTCTTCATTCTAGATAATTGATCTTAAAAATGATTCCTTCAGCAAAGAACTTAACTCTATTCGAATATTTGCAATTTTAACAGTCTATCATATGTTGAGAAAACTAAACCCTTGAGTTGAATTTTACTTCTCAAACTGATAAGTATTTTGACTCTACTGATAGAGAAAATTCGACATTGAGAAAAAATTGAGTTTATGCACTAGCATTATTTGTTAATCTCAATAACTAATCTTCTGTCAATGTGAACCCAGATACATGGAATATGACAATAATTCGCTTCATACCTGTCTAAATAATGGATTAGGTTGCTAGAAATCTGCTTTCCTGTCATCCTAGGTGTCCAATTTCCTTCTTAAGTCTATCTTTGACTGCCACGACAGTGCTAAATAATTACCCTGCAAAACCCTAAATTGCCAACTTTCTTCAATCTTCAATCACAAATTGTCAGGTCTTGCCACGACTTCTATGGTCTTCATGCATTCAGGAAATGCGTAGCTAATGGTGATTTTTTCTCATCGTGCATAATCATTATGGTTCCACCACTCTGTATCTCATAACTTCCAAACAACCGCAACTCACCTAAATGATTCCTTGCCTGATCTCATAACAATTGTCAAAATGATTACTGTGGCTGAAAACACGTATCAAACCCATCGACAGGTGTGAAAGACTTCTCCTATGCGCGGATTTTTAAAATTTCAAGCCAAAATCATGATTTTTCAGATAGCACGATTTTCTTATAGTGCGCGTGTTTACCTTTTTTGAGCTTGTGCTACAAGAATATCTGTTTTAATAATTTTTAAAACAAAACTCACAGCAAAGGGTTAAACTTTGGTTAAATGACTTTAAATAAAACCTTAAGATATTTTTTAGAACCTTTAAGTCATATATACATTCTACAAGCCCCTCGAAACCATAAATTTCACTAAGTAAAACCAAAATTGGGAGAAACCTATTAAATCAACTATAAGTATAAGCATAAAATCAAAGAAAAATTTAAAAGAAACTAAAGTCAAAACTTAAAAATGAAAGAAATACCATGCTTTAAAAAACAAGTGAATGCTTTAAAATGAGAAACAAAAACTGGATATAACATCTAGTACAATCTACTGAGTGTGAATAGATGTCTTGATGTCAAACACCTAGTTGATTATATCGATCAAAGGTCAATGATGTGAACCTATGTCGAGAGCGAGAGAATCTGTCATTGGGGCATACAGATCTCAAGGTACTAAATCTATTTCTAAGATTATTTCCTGGATGATGAGTTGATGTCGACAGGAATAGTCTTGTCGAAGGAGGTCCATGATAAATCCCACATCGATGACATGAAACTTGGAACAAAGTTTTGGAATGATTTGAATGAGGTAACCATAGGACTGACTCAAAAGTACTGACACAGAGACTATTTTGATTGCAGAGGTAAACTTCTTCAACTTCCCTTTGAACATCGGGTGGCATGACAAAGGACTTGGCAACATGACTAGACCAGACAAACACACAGTGTGACGGTGGACAATGCATTCTTTTGAAAGACTCAAAGGAGTGACATGACTCATGAAAGTGGAACTCCATGGAAATCAACTGAATACTCAATTGACTGAAATGATATCCAGACAAGTGCCATGTTCAAATGTAATGACAAATTGCCAGTTATTTGCAAGATGATTCCCTTCCCATTTTCCCCCATCATGTTTGATGAGTGCCTCTTTTCATTTTTTTGAGTTCAAGGAGGGTAACAAACACTCATTATAGCTCATCTGAAGACAAGTCCAAACTCATATGTTTTACAAACCTAAGAGAGGAGGGGTTCGTTCCCAAAAGAGGGTCTCTCAATGTTTAATTTAACAAGTTCAATGAAAGTTAACTTGGTATCGTTCATGTTTAGAGAGTCTGAATTACCACGGAAGAAGACTCCACAAGGTCCTTTTTCATATGATTTAGTACCTAAGGCCCGAAAAAGTATAAAATAATACCTTAGAGAAATCTTCCAGTCATGATTGGCTGGAGTGTTCCTTTTTCGTAAATAGTCCATCCGAACTGAAAAAGAGATAACCTACCGTCGGAGAGATGACTCTTCAAATACTTTTACGAGTATGAAGAAGACAAGTACTCGACAATATTTTCATATTTAGGGAGTCTGAAAAGAGCTTAAAGGAGACTCCATTAGAATTTTTCATGTTTGAATCCAGAGCACGAAAAAGTAAGAAACTAAGCTCAAACCAAATTTCATGTTTTAACCATAGCACAAAAAATGAAAAGTAAGCTCAATACCATCTTACTATTTTTAACGAGCTCAAAGATCAGTTGAAAGAATGCTCAAAGATTGGTTTCATTTTTACGCAAGCTCAAAACCAATGGGTAAAATATGCTTGAAAAATCCCATTAACATGATATACAGAGGTTGGAATATTCCCCCCAGCATGATTGCTAGATAATATTACCCCTAGCATGGTTGCTAGCGGCTCGACATGCCCCCAAGATTCGTTTCATTTAATGATTCTTCTTCCATACCCAACCTAAAAACTTGGTTACTAATGTGAAAATGTTCACCAGGGGGGTAGGAAGAAAGAGAATCGGGCAGGTGAAAAGAAGGTTCAAGTTCTAACACTAAAGTGGAGACTCGACTCAAGGGAAGGGGATCTATTTCAGTTTTACACAAGCTTGAAATAGAAGGTAACTATGCTTGGAACATGGTTTCATTTTTATGCAACCTTGAAACCAAAAGGTAAACTATGCTTAAGGAATCCTACTTCATTTTTTAACGAGCTTGAAATAAAAAATGAACTATGCTCAGGAATGGTTTCATTTTTATGCAAGCTTGAAACCGAAAGGTAAAATGTGCTTGAGGAGATCCATTTCATTTTTTAATGAGCTTGACATAGAATGGGAACTTTGCTCATAAGTATCTGTTTCATTTTTTAACGAGCTTGACACAGAATGGGAACTTTGCTCAACAACCTGTTTCATTTTTTAAAGAGCTTGACACAGAATAAGAACTATGCTAGCGAACCTGCTCCTATCAAACATGATATCCAGAGGTTGGTAGGTTTCCCCCATTACATAAAATATAGTGGCTTCACTCCATTATTATGTCCTTAGACTAGAGCCATACCCCCCATTTTACCTATGATGGGAAGAAGCTAGCTAGAAGAAGGGGAAGGAACCACAAGAACATGCGGCACATTCAGGGCAGTCTGATTACTAGGAGTAATGCGATGGTCAGGTGTAACAAAAGAAAGCTGATCAATGGTCACAATCTTCCCATCATGGGGAAAATGCATAACTCTAAAGAGTGTGGACACTACAGCCTTCATGGCGTAAACAGAATCACATCCAAGGAGAAAATTGAAATCTAAAGGACCTTGGACCACCATAACATCAATACAGAAAGTTTTCCCTCCTAATGTAATAGGAAAATAAGGAAGGGTTCCTAAAGGTGCAGTAGGTATTCGATTAAAATCCAGTATCTAATTGGTGGTTGGCACAAGATGAGGTGAACCTAAAGCTTTCCAAGCAATTGAGGATAGAATATTAACAGAAGCCCCTTCGTCAATAATAATGCGAAGCATCTGCCTAGCAGTAACATTCACAACTATCTAGAAAGGAACAGTCGAATGAAGATGAGACTCTTTTAGGTTACTCCAGTCAAAGGAAATAACCTCATTACTTGGAGAGGGTTATGTCAAAACAGAAAAAATTTCCTCTTGTCGAGAACAATCAAAATGAAGCATAAAAACTTCACTAGGTTTTAGTTCATTCTCTACTGGAAGAGAAGAACAAGACGAAGATTTGTTCAAAGAGACTACTTCAGGCTTAACACTCTCTGATGAAAGAATGGGATTGGGTGGAGATGATGTCGACTCAACTAGTTCAACTTCACTCTTCAAAGGAAGAGTGGGATCAACCACAGATGAATCCGAATTGACCACTTGGACTTCACTCTTCAATAGAAGAGTGGGATCGACTGAGGTTAGAACTGGATCGACCACTTCATCAACCAATGGCATGTCAAGTGAGAACTTACGATAACCTCTTGGAAGCCATTGACAAGAAACAGTAATATCTTCCAACAATTTAGAAGCTTCATCCATGAGAGGACAAAGGTAAGTAAAGTGCATGTCCTTACAAAGAAAGCAAGGATTTCTTACTTTACCCTTTCGACTCTTAAGCAATGGGTCACTAGTTGAGGGAGTATCATCAACATGATGATTAGAGGTTGATGACACAGACGGTTTGGACATTTTATACCACTCTTCTTGTACACAGGAGAGACTGGGACACTCCTTAAGAAGGTGGTCCCCCTTACAAAGCTTACAAGGGAACTTGGGTTTTTCGAGTGTTCTTTTAGAACAAGCACCATCAAGAGCAGATGGTTGCTACTTTTTCTCTTTCTTATCCTTCTTCTTCTTACCCTTCCCTTTATTCTTCTTCTTATCCACATGACTACCAACCATAGAGCTCTGGTCAAGTGAAGAAGAAGAAAGGGATGAAGCCACAACCGAAAAAGAAGGAATAGGATTAGGTTAAGGTTGATCCTCTCTCAGAGGAGAGGTGAAATTTGAGACATTAGGTTAACAGGAATGACCGGATTAAACAGCCAAACCGACAATCCTATAGTTAACCCATGAAGATTTAGAGTGGAAATAAAGGGAGGAACAATACCTTCACTTGGAGGGAATACAAAAGGTACACCTTGGAAAGGGATCTCTTGATTGGTAGTCCCGGATGGAGATGCCATCTCTAAAATATCTAAAAAAACCCTAACTACCATGCACAAGCAAGTACTACTCAAACTAAAAGCAACAAGAAAACATGTGAAATGAGTGTATAAGAGTTAAGAACCTCACAGGACAGGCCAAAATGATAACTCACATGGTTTGAGGATTCCTAAAATGGTCTCCTGATATACGCTAGGTATGTGGGAGCTCAAATCAGTAGTAGTGTTGTCTAATGCACAACTGTTCACAAGGGGCCTTCCGATATACAATCGAGTACATGAAGTACCTTTCTATATACATCAAGGGTACATGAAAGGCTGTTCGATATACCGACGGTACATGGAAGAACCGTGCGAGTCTTGGGTTGTAGTGCAAACAAATTAACGATAGCTCCTACGTTTTACGATGCCCGAACACGTCAATAACCTATCACACAAATTGCTAAAAGTTTTAACCTAGTACTACCATTAATTTTATCTTGTGCGGTTAGGTGGAACCATGGAGTGAAAACTTGAAATTAAAGAAGATGCACACTAATCTATATGATAATGCAAGTTTTCCTCTTTAATAAAATTCTACCTAAGAGAGGGAGAGAGATTTAATTTTCTTCCCAAAAATGCACACCCAAATGCAAATGCAATTCTATCTTTTCAAACGAAAAGTGAAATATCAATGCACCCCAAACAATCTTCAAAGCAAACAAAAAAGAGATATAGAGAACATCAAACATAAATAAACCAAAAATGTTTCCTATCTTTTCATGCTTGAAAAAGATGCATAAAAACTTAATGGAAAGATGATTTCACTAACGTTTCCAAAGAAAACTAACTCTAATGCACGCAAAGCTGAAAACAGATATTTCTTCTTAATGAAAGTAAAATCTAGAATTTCAAACAATCATGCACAAAACAAGAACAAAATCATTCAACAACACTTGAGAATAAAGCAAAGGATAGATAGAACTAAAACTTCTTTTTGAAACAGACAAGGAAACGAAGAACCAATCTTTCCTACCAAGCACTGAAAAAAACAACATGCAAAAGGAAACAAGAATCACTCCAAGCAAAGAAAGACTCAAAACAACATGGACCACTCACGCATTCCAAATTCAAAACAAACCAATGCATACTCAAGAAAATGAAATGTATATTTCCCAATTCCAATGAATAATATCTACAGAAAAGAGCAAGAGGTTTCAAGCAAAGAAAATAATGTAAAATCCAACGCAAGAAACATAAACTCTCTTTGAATGCAAAAATAATACAACAATCAAAGCGTCTACATAATATATAGTTCATGGCCTCTCCCAGCTGTGAGGGGGCATTTTTTTTCAAAAATATACTTCATTTTCATCAAAAAGTAAGCCAAAAACACACAAAAATTAAAATACAAAGTCTGGAACAGGTCCTACCTGGCACCACATAGATGAAGCTGTTGATAGGAGGTTTTTAGGTAGAACCGATTCTTGCTCACTAGACTCAGGCGGTGGCACTGCCTACTGCTAACTTGACTCATATGGTGGCACCACTTCTTGCCAAAGGAACATGCGCAGTTCTCTGTAATCACCCAGAACAGTAGGAGAGAAAAAAATCAAGTTTGAAATGCCAAAAATCTTATAAAAACTGATGAATCAACTACAATAAAGAGCACAAAAAGTTAGGGTGGCTCAGATTTGAAGAGATCTGAAGGTTTCAAACCAAAAATTTTAGTACATCAGATGTAGATTTGACTGCAAAGATAGGAGGTTGCTGCTTGGATTCAGACAAGAGTATTTCAAAAACTAAGGAAGAACAAGACGGATCTAATCCCCAGTAGAGTCACCAGATTTGTTATCAGGAATATTGCACCTTCTGCAGATAGAAGTTGTTCCTTTGGTCTGAATGGTTCAGTTCCAGAACAAATGATTGAACGACAAAAGATGAAGACCTTCCCTGAATGTTGTAAATACCTGGAATACTGCTTTGATCACGAACCTGTGTACCTGCAAACATGTCAAACAAAGAAGAACATCAAAGCTACCAGAAAATCATCTACACATCCATACTATTGACTAAGGAATCCAGTAACATATACATGTGAAATCAAAATAACAGATATGTGGGATGGAAATCAGCTTTGCATTAAGAATGAATGAAGAAGCTTACAACCATTTCCTTAGTGTTGACAAAATTCTCCACAAGACAAACACTTCATCCCCAAAAGCTCCAACTTGCTCTCTTGTGCTCTCCAATGGATTGGACTAGGTAGTCAATTCAATAGCATAACAATACCATTCAGTTCTCCTCCCCAACTATGGATATTAGCTTGTATTTATAAGGCTCAATGGATAGGGATAGTTGAGAGAATTGTGGGTGAGATGGCTCTAATAAAAAGTTTGTTCACAACCATGCTTACAAAAAAGGGCAGATCCTGCTTTTCAAACAGTTTATCCACACAAAGAGCTAAAATTTCTATGCTAGATACAATGAGCAAAAAGTTGCTTATGTGCCAAAAATGACAATTGACTCCCTTTGTAGGGTATTGTTGATGCCTGGAAATTCACAAGCAGCAACAGCAAGGGATTCTCCCCAGTCAACGTTCCCAACTAGCCCATGACTGTTTGGTGTAGGGAATCCGTTCGGTTTGCGGTCCGGCTACCGTAGGTCAAGTAACAAAAACAAAGGCTTTTACCGGTTGCGGCCCGGTCCACCGTATATATTTTTGTATTTTTGACTTTAAGAATGATATGCAAGTGCCTATGTAAGATGCAGATTGATGAAGAATGCAAGGAGTGGTCACAATGTGATGCCCAGGTTCTTACCTCTCGTCTTAGACTCTCTCGCATCTAAATCACACACAACTAGAAAAACAACACTAACTAAATTGTTCCTAGGGAGCAAGATTATCAATTCATGAGTAATGTAATACTGTTCATATGTTAAGATAAATCATAGATAGTTGTTCTTAGAATCAAAACACATAAACATGAATAAAGATATACACGACAATATAGCTCATCAACTGTTAAAACATTCATTACTCATAGTGGAAATTATCACAGAATAAACCAAAGAACATTCATGTAAGAATATTGGTTCAGAAAGTTAGAATGATCTCACGGTTAATGAAACACAGCTGAAAATGAAATAGTTCCCCTTCAACATTGTTCATTTCATCACATTTGAACATTCCACACAGCACTTTTTCCAACAAGAAAAAATTTGTAATTTTTATTATTGCAAAATGAAGTAGTTCCTCTTACAACAAGTAGTTCACAAGTTTCTCTAGGAAAAATCCCCTCTCCTATCTTATTCTTCTATATTTATACAAAAAACAAAAACTATTGCGCTGCCCACAAATGACTCTTGGGCTTCCCCAACACTTCACCTCCCACACTTTTCTTATATTAAGTGCTTATAGAATTTACAATATATTACAATAAAACAAACAAATAAAGCACTTATGAGGAGGGCCCTTCTTGACTGTTCAAGAACTTCTTCCATGCTGAGGATTCTGAGGCAATATTTTGGAACTCAGAAGGTTCTAAAAAACAAATATTGATTTCAAATTTACCGGCTTGATTTCTTATTGCTTCGATCCTGGCTGAGCTCAGGCGAAGTTGATCCTCTAGCAACTGTACACTCACCGCGGAATGAGCTACCTCATTTCTCAGGGTCTACTCATATAGGGCTTTGATGTGCTGAATCCTTTGTTCATCTCCCTTATACCTACTTTCCAACATCTCCAAAAACAAGTTGTGGTCCGGAAAGGTGTCCATTATCTGTTCAACATCAACCTGGAAACAATTATAATTAATCAAAAGTCTCCTACAGAACTCTGTACAAGCTCCCTTTGTATTCTTCACATCCTTCTTAAATTCTTCAGCTGTGTTTATGGAAAATTCCAATAAAACATAGTCTTGTCTCAGGCCTTGTTGATCTTTTGCTGGCAGGTCAGTAGGGGTTTCCTCATTGGCCTCTAATCTTGCAATTCTTCCCGTCAGGAATTCTAATATGTCCTGCGATCTGTCTTCAAAATATGAAGAGGTTTCCAAAATCTCTTCCAGTTGACTGTCTACCTGCAAGATCTTGCACCTTTCTTCCTCTATGGCTACTTGCAGCTGGTGCATCTTGCTCCTTTGTGCTAGAACATGCTCCTTGAAAGGCTAAATATTGACTTGTTGTTCCCTGGCTTCTTCTAGAGCTGTTTTTAATGAAATGACTTGTTCTTTAAGCTCTGCAGTCTACCCCTGAGATTGCCTCTCAGATTCCTCCATGGTCGCTTTTTGTAGCTCCAACTCCCCTATCTTACCTAGCAGCTGATCTTTTTTTGTGTGAAGACTTTCACATACCATCTTCAACTCATCCTTTTCTGTCCTTAACCCTTGACATTCCTGCTGCAATTTCTCCAGACTTCCTTGGGCAGCCTCCAGAGATCTCTTCTCTACTTAGAGGAACTGGAGATCAGCTTTTGAAGACTTCATTTCATGCTGCATGTCTTCAAACTTTCTTTTCAATCTACTACTCTCCTCTCTCTCCCTTCTCAGGGTATCCTTTAGTTGGGCAGCATATTTCTTTGACTGCTCAAGATCAGTCATTATCCGATCCACATTGTCCTCAAAAGCATGGATCAATGCTGCCCCAGCTCGGATAGTGAACCTGGGGTCCTTGTCTGTCCCATATACTACGGTTGTATCATTTATCATTTTACCCGACTGCCCCCCAGTCTCGACCTTCCTCTCGGTCCTCTTCACAATTCTTTTTATTTCCTTGTCGTAAAAGATAGTGTTAAAGTCCAACACCTATTCTCCCTTCTTCTTCTCGAAAGGGAATAGTCTTAGGGTAGGAACCATATCCTGTCCCAATGTGGTACTAGCAGCTGCCTCAGGTTCTTGAACATCAGTATTACCCACATCTTGCACCTAGATTTATACATGATCAGAAGCTTGTTGCTCTGTCAGCTTTAACCTTTTTGCTTCTTGCTTCCTGAGTTCCTCATCCATTTTCCTTTTCCTTTCTTCTTATTCAATCCTGGCAACTTCTTCTGCATTTCTAGTTGCTTCTTTTTCATCTCTTCTCTTTTCTTCCTCCTCACCTTTAATCCAACTTTCGGCTTCCTGTGCTAGCCTCCTAGCATCTTCATCCCTTTTTCTATCCTCTTCTTCCTCTGCCCTTTCTTGTTCATCCTGTCCTTTCCCGCCTTTGGTAGTGATTTTCTTTTTAAATCTTCTTCTTAATGCAGTTATATTTTCAGCACTTCTAAAAATGGATTCATCTTTATCCCAGTGGCTTGTGTACTCAAAATGTACATTTTCCTCCTTGCAGTGCTCTGCCACTTTATTCCGGGAATCGTTTCTGTGGAAATTTATTTCCCCAAAATGGAACTTCCCCAATTCTTCTACAAATTCATCGTCTTTCTTCACTCTTGTGAACTTATAGCTTCCCAACTTGAATGGTAAGGGAGGATAAGTGGCCTTTTTATGTTCAAATAAAAAACTCCCTATGCCATCTAAGAAGACCTGCCTAACTGCCTCTTTGTGTACCACACAATCAGTGGCATATTTTGGCAGTAGTGAAGGTGCTCTGGAGCATCCATACATTCTAATATAAAGTCCATCCTCTGTTAGGTATTAATCTGCATAATCTTCAATAACCTACAATGCTTCCTCCGACATGCGGTTGCACTCTTTTAAGAAAATCAATGTATATAATGGCATAATGAAGTGTTCACACACTTCTCTATAGTGACTGTGGTATTTGTGTGCCCATAGTGGCTTGTAGGCTGAGTAGACTGGTGTTCTCTCTCGATCCTAGATACACCGCAGGTTTGGAAAAGGTCGGTTGCATAGTATGCAATCAATCAGTATAGAGCTCATGTAGAACTCTGATTTTTTCTGGGACACCCCTCCTAATGCTGAAGCAATGCAGGCTGAGAGGCTGTTTGATACAATGTTCACCCAGTTGAACACTTTCCCTTGGGTTGCAACATACAAGATGATAGGGACCCAACCCAACTTAAATATTTTACTGTGGGCTCTCCCGAAAATCCTGTTCAGCATCAGGGCAATGAACCTGTAAGGGGTCCTTAAAGTGGCAGTATCATATTCCCCTGATGGTCTAGTCCTGAAACTCTTGTCAGGCACCAGCATTCTTTTTAGTGTCTCGACTAGGTCCAAATTAATTGTCTTTAGCCAGTCTTCAGTCAAGTATAACTGGGCCTCCGGTAGGTGGCAGGCTAGTGATACGTACCCAGGGCTATAAGAAGCATAACCATGTTTTTCAACATTGGCCAAAATCATGGTGGTTACATATGCCCTGGGAAGAATCCATCCAATCACCTCTGAGCATAGGAAAATCTCAGGTCTGGTACCAACTCTCATCAACATAGATCTCTCTATATTTGCATATATGGTTTCTTCCTCAAAACCTGTGTCAGGTACCTCCCGGTGTGTTATTATTCTGTAGACTTCCCCCCATTTATATTTAGGTTCCACACCCACTATGTATCTGGTATCTTCGTAAGTGTATTCAACCTTGGTGACAATTTCAACCTCGGGTTCTTCCTCTACTATAGGAGCCTTCTTCTTTTTCCATTTAGACATCTCAAATTCTGAAGAATTTCCTTGTCATACACAAAATCCTTTAGGTTCTGTTGAGCCATTCCTAAATAATATTCAAAGAATGGAGACAAAATGTATGAGCGTTTTACCTCATTTAGGCTATTCATGATTGCAGATATGAAAAATAAATAAACAATATTCAAATACCAAATGTTCCTGCACAAACCAATCTGCAAAAAAAAACTAAAACCAGCTCATGACTAAAATTTGCAGAATCGACTCAAAATATCATGGCCTCTCTAGATGAAGAAAATCCCCCTTCCCCCGTCAAGGAAATTAAAAGCCTCAAATCACCCCCTCGGTGCTACGAGATAAATCATCCACATTCAATCTCATCCTAGGCGGGGCGTAACTTCAAAACCGTGACCCTGGTCCACAAGAAACGCGAGCGACCATACTGGGGAATCAAAACCTGGGTATCCTCAAAATAAACAAGAAAACACCCTCCTCCTACCACTAACAGGGAAATACCCTCCCCGGACAGCCATACACAGACTAGGGGAAACTAGTGTAGACGGCGTAACGCCCATCTGCACCAGTTTCCCAAGCAATTGGGTGTGGGTTGCAAACTCATAACAGCTGTGCATTTAATCATTAAGCAAACCAAAAACCCCCCACCGGGTAGCCATACCATCTACATAGATTAATATATATGCACTGAGAAACAGAAAACTAGGTATCCACTAACCGCATAGGTGGGAATTAACCAAGGGCGACAAAATTATTTCAACCATTCAAATAGAAACAGTAGAATGGGAATAAAGGCCTACCTGGCAATGCGCTATGCCATTGGTCGAGAAAGATCCACAAACCTCCAAGGCGGAGCCACTTAGGAACGAGGTACCGATAGTGAGTACAGTGTTTTGCTCGAAATGATAACGACAGCACGGGAAATTCGCAAAACAACAATAAAAAATAAAAAATCCCAAACCCCAATATATACGTCCGGGTCAACAAATAATCGGGGGGGGGGAAATAAGACCATCGGGCGTCAAAACAACTACGGGATTGGCGATCTTGTCAGCAGCATCACCGCAACGGTGGATGATGAAACAGCTATGAGACCTGCAATGGCATCGGCAAGAGAAACAAAATAAAACCTTGCATCAGATTTCATTAGACTAAGGCCTCAGACCAATAGTTGGTTGAAGATCCGCAACAACGAAAACCATAAAGACACTGAGTTTCGCAGACCAATCAAAATCGGAGGTAAAATAAACATGACTTAAGCGAAAAATATCGACCAAGCGGAAAACATAAATCAAACCACATCGAAAGAATAGTGCTTTCTAGATCTGCAACGGCGAAAGCTAAAAAGACTCAAGACTTGCGCATCAAAAAATGGCGAGAATCAGAAGAGGTTAATACAATCGTCAGGGGTCTTCGCAATAGATCATCCACGGCAGTGGAAACCGTAGAGGCAACATGTTCCGACGATATTTTAAAAAGCTACAGATTAAGAAAAACAAATAAATCGCATCGGATACCAATAACCCTTGGATCAGACCTAATGGCTTGTTGCTTCTCCGCAACGGTGGGCACACAGTTAACTACATTTCTGACTCATAGTCTCAAACACTTTCGACGGCAGGGCGAAAAATCAATGCAAACCGTAAACAGCACTGGCCTAAAAGTATTTCTTGAGCAAACATCAAACAAAACCAAGGAGCTGAGCAAAAACAAAATAAAAGGAGGGTCCCAAATTTTTTTGAATTTTGGGAAAATGTTGCAGCTGTAACAATTGGTGACTACCTGGTGAACCCCAGATTTCTGAATCAACTTTTCTCCCAGTAAAAGACTGTTTAACCATTTAACTCATAAGTTGAAATCTTCTAGATGCTTGTATTCCTAAAATGGCAAACACATGCACTTAAATCATTGATGACAGTCCATTCTTTGGAAATGGGAACACCAACAAACTCAAAGTCCAAATAACTCTTTTGAGGCTTAGTAGGCGAGTTTTATTTTACCTCTGTCTTTAGGTAGTTCTAGCTTGAACACCACAGGATCGTAACATATGGTAAACATAATTATTCATTTGTTCCTCATTCCCATGCCAATTACACTTTTGTGCCTTTTAAACGTTTTGTTCTTCGGAGTCCTCCATATGCCTTTCTTTCTGAATTTTATTCAGGATCTTCTATCCATAGTGTCATTTTGTGTGAGAGATGTATTTACTTTTAATCTCATGGATGGAGAAGAACTTTTGGCAAATCGGTATTTACTTTGCTTTGATATGTACTTCTTCTTTAGGAGTTTTGACTCTTAACAACCTTTAGGCTTTTAAAATCATGGCATGGGATCATTTATATATAATAAACTGTTTACCTTGCTTCCTTTCCTTGGGTCCTTTGCTAGTGGGTCCAACTTAGTGGTAGTGTGTTTCATGTAAGGTTCCCTTAAAATTTTGATCCAGTTTGGGACCCCTTTATGAGGCAACCATAAATGTGACCAATCTGAAGCAAAATACCCCTTTAACCTTGCGGAACAATCTCGGTTCAGAATAAGTCCATACCCATCCAGTATGTCTCCCACCATAATATCAATAAATTGACAAATCTTTTCATTTGCAGATAAACGAATGAGAACATTCTCCATTTCCCCAACTACTTTGAGACTAGTTCTGTCTAATTGAGTAACTTCCCAAGCGGTAGGTTTTGGCTGTCCATTAATTTTTTTGCAAATTGCAAGTGGCATAACATTCAGTGATGATCCAAAATATACTAAACAATTATGCACCTTATGGTTCAAGATTTCCAGAGTCAAAAGGAAAGGTGGGGTTTTAAACCTAGCTTTCCCTTCCCCAATTGATTCAACATCTTCCTCCATAGGTTGGTTTTCAGTGGGTATCTCTTCCTCAGGCTCTTTAGTCCTTTTAGTATTTTCTTTGTTAACACCTACTTGGTCTTCCATAGGCTTAACAGGTTTGTTGATTTGCTTTGGATCTTGGCTGATAATGGTGATTTTAGGTACTTTGTCATCAACATTGTTCTTTGGTTGTTTCCTGACATTCTCTTGCAACTTCCTAATCTTTGAGATCATTGAATTGTCTTTATTCACCAAATCCAGGTCCTTTGTTGTCAGTGGTATATTCTTAGGTTTCAAAGTACTTTTTTCTGTATCAAACAGTGAGACATAATCCCATAAAAGCATGGTATCATTCTCTTGTTTTTCTATGGTCTTACTACCTTTTTCCTCTTCATCGCTGTCCTCAGTTAATTTAGAATCCAAAAGTTGATTCATCACCAATGTCATTGAATTTAACCATTGAGGACAATCCTTTTCAGAACGGGGTTGTTGGTGAAAAGTGAAAAAAATATCCATCCCACCTCTGTAAAATTCATTGATGTTGATCCATATGGAGGAAGTTTGGGTTGGTTGATATCCTCTCTTTTTTTGTAATAAGGCTTATATGCTTTTTGAGCTTCTTTTTCCTTCTCCAAATCTATTATTCTGTTGGAAATATTTTTCATCATCTTTAACATCCCCTCAAAATCATGTGATTGCTCCTCTTTAGGTTTAGACAGCAATAAGGCTTTCTTCTCGAAAGTTTTTTCTCCAGATTGCTCGGGATAATCTTCTATACTTTCCTTTTCAGCCTGTATTCTATCTGCTTCTTCATAGAGTCTCTGCTAACGTAGGCTTAACTTGAGCTTTTGCGAACATAGACAAGTTAGGACCTAAAGATAAGGTATATACTCAATCAAAACTTTATCAAAGGGCTTATTAGTTGCGGAGAAGATTTTGAGGTAAGCAGAAAATCTTTGAGTAAAATTGTGTACCTTTTCTTTCCTTTCTTTTTTTAAAGCACCTAAACCTTTCATTAGTGCTGCATGCATCTTTTGGGCTGCATACTTACTTCTAAAAATCCTTTCAAAGGTATCCCAGTCTGGGATAGAGTTTGCAGGCAAACCGAAGTACCATGATGCTACTGCTCCTTTTAGGTTGTGTGGAAAAAGTCTACAAACTACATCCTCATGTTCCCTAGCCCTTAATCCTTCTATTTCCAAATAGAAACTTTGCAAATGGTCATCTACTACAACCTTCTCATTTGGATCAAACTTAGGCAGCAACTTCTCAAAAGATTGAAGTAAGTCATGCAATGGAGGTGTTAATTTCAAGGGTGATCTGGCTTTCCAAGCCAGTGGTGGATTTGGTGGGTTAAGTGGTTGATTTGCATTTACACCTGCCATGAGTCTGGGTGGAGAGTGAGGAGGTGAAGGAACAGGAGTACATGCAAGAGAACAGTAAGGTGTGTTTGGGCCTACTTGATTCAAAGGCTGAACAACTTCTTGTAATGCTACTTCTACTAACTCTTCCAAATCTCCAACCAACACTAAATCTTCCAAGATGGGACGATCTTTCCTCTTGTACTCTCTTCGGGGTAAATCAGGGATAGTAGGTAATCCTCCAATACTTATTACATAGGCCTGTGTGTGTCTTCTTAGATCATTAACTACTTGGTTGTCTATAGAAAACAAATGTTATCTATTCTATTTAGTATTTGGGTCAGGAAAACTACTTTCAAAACTATCACTGGTGGACTAATTTCGATGAAATGTATTTCCCCGGACAGCCATGCACTGGTGGCCCTCCTTCTAGTGCCAGAAACGGTTGATGCCTGGAAATTCGCAGGCAGCAACAGCAAGGGATTCTCCCCAGTCAACGTTCCCAAATATCCCGTGACTGTTTGGTGTAGGGAATCCGTCTGATTTGTGGTCCGGGTACCGTAGGTCAAGTAACAAAAACAAATGGTTTTACCAGTTGCGGCCCGGTCCACCGTATATATTTTTGTATTTTTGACTTTAAGAATGATATGCAAGTGCCTATCTAAGATGCAGATTGATGAAGAATGCAAGGAGTGGTCACAATGTGATGTGCAGGTTCTTACCTCTCATCTTAGACTCTCTCACATCTAAATCACACACAACTAGAAAAACAACACTAACTAAATTGTCCCTAGGGAGAAAAATTATCAATTCATGAGTAATGTAGTACTATTCATATGTTAAGATAAACCACAGATAGTTGTTCTTAGAATCAAAACACATAAACATGAATAAAGATATACACGACAAGATAGCTCATCAACTGTTAAAACATTCATTACTCATAGTGGAAATTATCACAGAATAAACCAGAGAACATTCATGTAAGAACATAGGTTCAGAAAGTTAGAACGATCTCACGGTTAATGAAACACAGCTGAAAACGAAATAGTTCCCCTTCAACATTGTTCATTTCATCACATTTGAACATTCCACACAGCACTTTCTCCAACAGGAAAAAATTTGTAATTTTTATTATTGCAAAACGAAGTAGTTCCTCTTACAACAAGTAGTTCACAAGTTTCTCTGGGAAAAATCCCCTCTCCTATCTTATTCTTCTATATTTATACAAAAAGCAAAAACTATTGGGCTTCCCACAAATGACTCTTGGGCTTCCCCAACGCTTCACCTCCCACACTTTTTGATATTAAGTGCTTATAGAAATTACAATATATTACAATAAAACAAACAAATAAAGAATTTATGAGGAGGTCCCTGCTTGACTATTCAAGAACTTCTTCCACACTGAGGCTTCTGAGGCAATATTTTGGAACTTGGAAGGTTATAAAAAACAAATATTGATTTCAAATTTAGCGACCTGATTTCTTATTGCTCCGATCCCGGCTGATCTTAGGCGAAGTTGACCCTCTAGCAACTGTACACTCACCACGGAATGAGCTACCTCATTTCTCAGGGTCTGCTCATCTAGGGCTTTGATGTGCTGAATCCTTTCTTCATCTCCCTAATACCTACTTTGAAACATCTCCAAAAATAGGTTGTGGTCTAGAAAGGTGTCCATTCTCTGTTCAGCATCAACCTAGCGACGATTATAAGTAATCAAAAGTCTCCTACAGAACTCTGTACAAGCTCCCTTTGTCTTCTTGACAGCCTTCTTAAATTCTTCGGCTGTGTTTATGGAAAATTCCAATAAATCATAGTCTTTTCTCAGGCCTTGTTGATCTTTTGTTGGCAGGTCAGTAGGGGTTTCCTCATTGGCCTCTAATCTTGCCATTCTTCCCATCAGGACTTCTAAGATGTCCTGCGATCTGTCTACAAAATATGAAGAGGTTTCCAAAATCTCTTCCAGCCGATTTTCTACTTGTAAGATCTTACACCTTTCTTCCTCTATGGCTACTTGTAGCTGGTGCATCTTGCTCCTTTGTGCTAGAACATGCTCCTTGAAAGGCTGAAGATTGACTTGCTGTTCCCTGGCCTCTTCTAGAGCTGTTGTTAATGAAATGACCTGTTCTTTAAGATCTACAGTCTGCCCCTGAGATTTCCTCTCATATTCCTCCAAGGTAGCTTTTTGTAGCTCCAACTCCCCTATCTTACCTAGTATCTGATATTTTTCTATGTGAATACTTTCACATACCATCTTCAACTCATCATTCTTGCTACAATTTTTCTAGACTTCCTTGGGCAGCCTCTAGAGATCTCTTCTCTACTTGGAGGAACTAGAGCTCAGCTTTTGAAGACTTCATTTCATGCTGCATGTCTTCAAACTTTCTTTTCAATCTACTACTCTCCTCTCTCTCCCTTCTGAGGGTATCCTTTAGTTGGGCAACAGATTTCTTTGACTGCTCGAGATCAATCATTATATAATCCACATTGTCCTCAGAAGCATGGATCAATGCTGCCCCAGCTTAGATAGTGAACCGGGGGTCCTTGTCTGTCCCATATACTATGGTTGTATCATTTATCATTTTAACCGACTTCCCCCTAGTCTCGACCTTCCTCTCGGTCCTCTTCACAATTCTTTTTTTTTCCTTGTCGTAAAATATAGTGTTGAATTCCGGCACCTCTTTTCCCTTCTTCTGCTTGAAAGGGATTAGTCTTAGGGTAGGAACCACAACCTGTCCCAATGTGCTACTAGCAGCTGCCTCAGGTGCTTGAACATCAGGATTACCCACATCCTGCACCTAGATTTCTACAGGATTGAAATCTTGTTGCTCTGTCAATTTTAACCTTTCTTCTTCTTGCTTCCTGAGTTCCTCATCCATTTTCCTTTTCCTTTCTTCTTCTTCAATCCTGACAGCTTCTTCTGCCTTTCTAGCTGCTTCTTGTTTAGCTCTTCTCTTTTCTTTGTCCTCACCTTTAAGCCAGCTTTCAGCTTCCTATGCTAGCCTCCTAGCATCTTCATCCCTTTTTCTAGCCTCTTCTTCCTCTGCCCTTCTCTATTCATCGTGTCCTTTCCTGCCTTTGGTAATGATTTTATTTTTAAATCTTCTTCTTAATGCAGTTATATTTTCAGCACTTCGAAAAATGGATTCATCTTTATCCCAGTGGCTTGTGTACTCAAAATGTACATTTACCTCCTTGCAGTGCTCTGCCACTTTATTTCGGGAATCGTTCCTATGGAAATTTATTTCCCCAAAATGGAACTTCCCCAATTCTTTTACAAATTCATCGGCTTTCTTCACTCTTGTGAACTTATAGCTTCACAACTTGAATGGTAAGGGAGGATAAGTGGCCATTTTATGTTCAAATAAAAAACTCCCTATACCATCTAAGAAGACCTACCTAACTACCTCTTTGTGTACCACATAATCAGTGGCATATTTTTGTAGTAGTGAAGGTGCTCTGGAGCATCCATACATTCTGATATAAAGTCCATCCTCCGTTAGGTAGTAATCTGCATAATCTTCAATAACCTACAATGCTTCCTCCGACATGCAGTTGCACTCTTTTAAGAAAATCAATGTATATAATGGCATAATGAAGTGTTCACACACTTCTCTATAGTGACTGTGGTATTTGTGTGCCCACAGTGGCTTGTAGGCTAAGTAGACTGGTGTTCTCTCTCGATCCCAGATACACTACAGATTTGGGAAAGGTTGGTTGCATAGTATGCAATCAATCAGTATAGAGTTCATGTAGAACTCTGATTTTTTTTGGGACACCCCTCCTAATGTTGAAGCAATGCAGGCCGAGAGGCTGTTTGATACATTGTTCGCCCATTTGAACACTGTCCCTTGGGTTGCAACATAGAAGATTGTAGGGACCCAACCCAACTTAAAGATTTTACCGTGGGCTCTCCCGAAAATCCTGTTCAGCATCAGGGAAATGAACATGTAAGGGGTCCTTAAAGTGGCAGTATCATATTCCCCTGATGACCTAGTCCTGAAACTCTTGCCAGGCACCAGCATTCTTTTTAGTGTCTCAACTAGGTCCAGATTAATTTTCTTTAGCCATTCTTCCGTCAAGTATACCTGGACCTCCGGTAAGTGGTAGGCTAGTGATACGCACCCAGGGCTATAAGCAGCATAACCTTGTTTGTCAACATTGGCCAAAATCATGGTGGTTACATCTACCCTGGGCAGAATCCATCCAATCACCTCTGAGCACGGGAAAAGCTCAGGTCTGCTAGCAACTCTCATCAACGCAGATCTCTCTATATTTGCATATATGGTTTCTTCCTCAAAACCTGTGTCAAGTACCTCCCGGTGTGTTATTAGTCTATAGAATTCCCCCCATTTATATTCAGGTTCCACACCCACTATGCATCTGGTATCTCCGTAAGTGTATTCAACCTTGGTGACAATTTCAACCTTGGGTTCTTCCTCTACTATAGGAGCCTTCTTCTTTTGCCATTTAGACATCTCAAATTCTGAAGAATTTCCCTGTCATACACAAAATCCTTTAGTTTCTGTTGAGCCATTCCTAAATAATATTCAAAGAATGGAGAAAAAATGTATGAGCATTTTACCTCATTTAGGCTATTCATGATTGCAGCTATGAAAAATAAATAAACAATGTTCAAATACCAAATGTTCCTGCACAAACCAATCTGCCAAAAAAAACTAAAACCGGCTCATGACTAAAATTTGAAGAATCAACTCAAAATATCATGGCCTCTCTAAATGAAGAAAATCCCCCTTCCCCCATCAAGGAAAAAAAATCCTCAAATCACCCCCTTGGCGCTACTAGATAAATCATCCACATTAACAATCTCATCCTAAGCGGGGCGTAACTTCAAAACCACGACCCTGGTCCACAAGAAACGCGAACGACCATACTGGGGAATCAAAACCTGGGTATCTTCGAAATAAACAAGAAAACTCCCTCCTCCTGCCACTAACAGGGAATACCCTCCTTGGACGGCCATACATAGACTGGGGGAAATTGGTGCAGATGGCGTAATGCCCGTCTGCATCGGTTTCCCAAGCAGTCGGGTGCGGGTTGCAAACTCATAACGGCTGTGAATTTAATCATTAAGCAAACCAAAAACTCCCCACTGGCCAGCCATACCATCTACATAGATTAATATATATGCGCTGAGAAACAGAAAACTAGGTATCCACTAACCGCAGAGGTGGGAATTAACCAAGGGTGGCAAACTCAGTTCAACCATTTGAACGGAAATGGTAGAACGGGAATAAAGGCCTACCTGGCAATGCGATGTGCGACTGGTCGAGACAGATCTGTAAACCTCCAATGCGGATCCACCTAGGAACGAGGTACTGACAATGAATACAGTGTTCTGCTCGAAATGATAACGACAGCATGGGAAATTCGCAAAACAACAATAAAAAATAAAAAACCCCAAACCCCGATATATACGTCCCGGTCAACAAATAATCGGCGGGAAAAGTAAGACCATCGGGCGGAAAAGCAACTACGGGATCGGCGATCATGTCAACAGCATATCCGCAATGGTGGATGATGAAATGGCTATGAGATCCGCAATGGCATCGGCAAGAGAAACAAATAAAACCTCACATCATAGTTCACCAGACTAAGGCCTCAGACCAATAGTTGGTTGAAGAGCCACAATAGCGGAAACCATAAAGACATTGAGTTCCACAAACCAATCAAAATTAGAGGTAAAATAAAAATGACTTAAGCAAAAAATATCGACCAAGCGGAAAACATAAATCAAACCACATCGGAATAATAGTGCTTTCTAGAGCCGCAACAGCGAAAGATGAAAAGACTAAGGACTTGCACATCAAAAAATGGCAGGAATTGGAAGAGGCTAATACAACCATTAGGGGACTTCACAATACATCATCCGCAGCGACGGAAACCGTAGAGACAACATGTTCTGACAATATTCTAAAAAGCCGTCGATTAAGAAAAACAAATAAAGTGCATCGAAGACCAGTAACCCTTGGATCAGACATGATGGCTTGTTGCATCTCCGCAACGATGGGCACACAGTTAACTGCATTTCCGACTCATAGTCTCAAACACTTCCAACGGCAGGGCAAAAAATCAATGCAAACCGTAAACAGCACTGGCCTAAAAGTATTTCTTGAGCAAACATCAAACAAAACCAAGGAGCTGAGCAAAAAATGAAATAAAAGGAGGGTCCCAATTTTTTTTGAATTTTGGGAAAATGTTGTAGCTGCAACAAATATATACAGATGAACTTACCTAAAAAAAAATACATAAAAACATAAAAAAACCATTCAGACTTTAGTTACTTCAAATTCTTTTCACCTGGTTCTTTGACTGGTTTCACTACTGATGTCTCCTCCACTGGGTGGTCTCTTGCAAGAGAGTCTTGGAAATGGCTGCATTGGTTCATATTAACTAGTTTTTGCACATCTTCCTTGATGTTTTCAACCATACCCATAAGCTCATGTAAGTCCCTTTGCTTGTCTTCAATTCTAAAATCTCGACAACCCATTTGGCTCGCCATCCATTTCACCTCCTCTGTGGTTGCGCTACCTTCCTTGACACCCATGTTCATTATGTCATAAATCCAACACTTATGTTTCTTTATGTCCTGCAGGGTTTCTTGTAAATAATTCAAGTTGAGGTCACTGTCGCTGTTTTCCATTAGAACCCGAGAGAGGAACAAAACCATGTGCACTAAGGGAGCAGACTGAGCCAACTAGGTACTGGGTCGCCTTTCATTTTCGTCAATGTAGAGAAGGTCGAGTGAGAACTACGCCTAGGTTGTCTCTACAAGAAGTCTAAATTCAAACACTTCTTCAAAGTTACAAAAGGGAGCATAAGGTTCCATAGGAGTCTTCATACCGACACCTTCCATGGATCATCTGAAGGATCTCATCAAACAACCAAGGGGCGGGATTCTTGGCCTGACATTTATGCCCATCACATGGACTTCATCTCCACCTATGCGAGATGGAGAATAGTTGGTCTTTGGAGAACGAGAGAGATGCAAGATGCAGGGAGGACGGGAAGGATGGACACCCTTTCTTGGGTAAGTGGTTAGATGTCTAGAGGACATAAATAAAGTTTTTAATTTGACCCTTAAATATTCATAAACCAATTTTTAACTTAGCTCCTTGGTTATCTAAGTTGTCCGCTTCAGAGTTGTTGCTTCTAAGGATATGACAAAAGGCAATTTGTATATTTGCAGAGATTTTTCGGACTCGCTCATAGATTCTTCTGATTTTAATTGCGCCTTGATTATATCATGAGGTCATTTTTTGAATGACTTGTTTTGAATCTCCCATGACCATGACTTTTATGATCTTATTTTGTCTAACCAGATCCAACCCAAAGAGAATCACAAGCCATTTAGCTTCATGGTTTTTTCTATGTCCTAGACCCCAAGTGTATTTCGAAACTATATTTCCTCTGGGATTGTAGATTATCCCACCCACACCTTCCTCCCCATGCAATATTCCCATTTTATGATAATATTTGGGCATTAATATTTCTTATGAGTGTTGGTGCGGCAATAGACACACCATGTTATTTAAGGCAAAGGAAAATTTTGTTCCAAATGAACAACCTCATTACAATTCTAACAACATAGTGATATTATGCAACCCCCTCCACTTCTGGATCTGAAACTTCCAATTACAAATCTAAATCCTCCTCCTCTCCCATCTCAAAATCCTCCTCCTCTTCCATTTACAAATCCTCCTCCTCTTCCATCTTTGAAGCCTCCTCCACTTCCTTCTCCTTCCCTCCTCTGGGGATGATCCACAACTCAGGATATAGATCAATATAACCACTCTATGAGGGCATATAATCCTCCACACTTATCATTACTATGTGTCATGGACCCACAGAATTCACAGTAGACTATATTAGATACTAAATAATACTTCTAATACATAGGGCACATTCGAGGTGGGTGACCGAATGATCTAGAAGTTTCACAATGGTCATTAGGATATGATGTTGGGGGTTCTAGATATGACATCCTTCCTATGGAATGAAATAAGTTTCCCATACTAATATACACAATTATCACACTATGCCCAGTATTGAAATGTCCTCCTATTGGAACCTATCCTACTCACATCCTTCGACATTATGAAGCTTGATGTCCTTCTGTCATGTAACCACTATGGCATACCTATGGTCATTGTGCTTTTGGTGTATTAAAATCTTGGAGGGTCTTATTTATTTCTGCTATTTTGTGATATACTTGTGTCAATTCACCAGAAGAGGGTGAAGTTCCTATCCCCATTCCCATTGAGTATAGATAGTTATCCATGGATTCATTATTCATTTATTGCTCCAAAGAAACCTTGGGAGAGGATATTACATGTTGTGGTATGGGTATCTTTGTCAACAACAACAACCCTTGGATTAGCCATTATTTTTTATGAATTTCATGGATTGGGTATCTCAGCTTGGTTAGCACATCTCTAAACGAATGTGCATATGACCAGGATTATTCTCTAGTTCTTTGTTATATTTATTTTAATTCTTCAATGTCATATTGATCTTATTTAGGTCATGAAAACTCATCCAGGAATAAGTTATTGGTTTCTTTCAACATAGGAGTTGGTGCATTTAGAACTTTCGTATCAACAATTCTCATATACCACTATAAATTCATGCCATGAAAAGTTGTTTGGAACTACCAATTTGGATGTTGATAGAGTTTCCCTGGAATTCCATATTGCTTCACATAAAAACCTTTGTTGTTCGACATCATATTCTTTGTTCCCAAAAAAACTCTCAAAACCTTAATGAAGGTCCCCTAGAACTCCTACCATAGTTGTTGTACTTGGTGGTGTAACTGAGGTTCCTACCAATATAAACCCTTGGGGTCCTAGTTGCACTACAATACTACTACCAATTTATTGAGAACTACTAATTCTTCCTCCTACTAATGAGTTTCTTTGATAAATATAACTACTACTATTCAACTAAAGTTATGCCACGACAATATTGTGAGAGTGTGTTACCATATTTTGAAGGGGCGCCTAGGGATCGGTCAACGAATTTCTCGCTCCATTGATTTTGGTTCCTTGTTCAATGAGAGCTTTGTAAGTTTGAAACATGTGTAGAGAATCAAAGGATATAGATTCTTTTAAGCAAAACAAATATTACTCCATAACATTCACACATAAAACACAAATTTTTACCCTGGAAACCCTTAACCAGGAAAACAATCATTCCTTGGAGCCACACCTCTTATTTTCTCATTATCATTATGAATAACTCACAATAAAATATAGGTATTCAGTAGCATCCAATACCCTAATATGTTAAACTATATTAGAAAATAGACTCCAATCCCTTAACCAATATCAAATTACATGTTTTTAGAATATTCCCAAAAACAGTCGAAAACTGCCCAAAACAAATTGGCACTCGCTGCGCTCACATCAGAAACTACCTAGCAGCCATTTTCAAATGGAAACAGTCTACCACCCTGTTTCCATGAAGGCGCCAACAAGAATCACCAGGTGCGTCCCTGATAGGTGCACCTCCCCCCCACATACGCATGCCAAGATTTTCCCACATGTTGTTTTCTTTGCATAGAAATGAGTCATGTACTCATAAATCCACATGTTCAGGGAATCAAAATGCCCATAAATTCTATACACCAAAATAGCTTCTTTGTACTGACAGGATTTGTTAATGAGTCTACAACATTCTTCAAGGGCTCAACCTTTTCCAGCAACACCTTCTTATCTTCAACCATATCTCTCACAAAGTGATATTGCACATCAATATGATTTGCCTTAGCATATTGATAAGAAAGATTCTTTTCTAGGAATATTTCACTTTGGATATCTCAATATAACCTTACAGATTTTTGTACAAACCCAACACTTGAACACAATCTCTACAACCATACTTCTTCTTTGATAGCATGTGTGGCTACCATGTATTCAGCTTCTGTTGTTGAGAGTGAAACTATAATCTGTCTCTTGCTCATCCAACAAATATCTCCTCCAAATAGGTTAAATACATACCCACTTGTATATCTTCTGTGATCAATATCTCTATCCCAATCTGCATCACCAAATCCATGTACATATATTGCTATGTCTAGTAAAGGTCTTCGTTGGTAGCATATTGCATAATATGTGGTGCCATGCAAGCATTTGAAGACCCTCTTTACAGATTTCCAATGCTCTTTCCTTAGCATTGACATATATATTCTAAAAAATTCCACTTCATAAGCAATTTCTTATCTAGTGCATACCATTGCATACATCAAACTACCAGTTGCACCGACATATGGAACTCAAGACATATATTCTTCTTCTTCATGTGTCTTGGGACACTAATCTATAGATAAATGTACACCTACATGAATAGGGAACTTAACTGACTTAATTTCATGCATGTTAAATCTTTGTAGTACCGTGTCAACATATTTTCTTTGATTTAACCAAATCTTCATGTTTGCATGTTCTCTTCTTATCTCCACTCCCATAATGAAGTTTGCAGCACCAAGATCCTTGATGTCAAATTTGTAGGATAAATAAGACTTCACCTCCTTTATAACATATTTATTGTTTCCAATCAACAACATGTCATCAACATACAATACTATGTTAATGAAGTTAACACCAATCTATTTGGAGTATACACAATGTTCAACCTTGTTTCTCTCAAACCACAATCCAAGTACATAAGTGTCAAAATTTTGGTACCACATCCTTGGAGATTTCTTTAGAACATAAAGGGACTTATTTAGACTACATACCAGCTCTTTCTTTCCCTTTACTATGAGCCCTTATGGTTGTTTCATGTATATTTATTCTTTTAGATCCCCATGTAAGAATTTTTCCTTCACATCCATTTTCTCTACTTCAAGATCAAAAGCATCAACAATAGAAAGAAGAAATATAATAAAACTTAATTTTGCAACTAGAGATAATATTTCACCAAAATCAATTCCCTCTACCTGATAATACCCCTTTTCTACCAAGTGGGATTTGTACTTTTCCACTTTATCTTCTGCATTCAACTTCTTTTTAAAGAGTTATTTTCTACCAACGAATTTTCTTCTAGCTAGTAACTACACTAGATCCCAGTATTCATTTTTCTCCAAGGCATCCAGTTCTTCAATTATGGCCTTCCTCCATAGATCACTATCCTCTAAATCAACAACTTCCTTCACATTTCTAGGATCATCATCACTAATAGACAAAGAAAAATGAGAGTGAAAATCAGGAGGGGAATACCTTTCTAATTTCCTTATTTCTTGAGATGATCTCCTCAAAACTAGGGTATGTGGTTCTTCTTCTTTTGATTCAGCTTCTTATGTTGAGTCATATTTTTCACCTTCTAACTCAAACTCTATTTTCTCCGGAGTCACTTCCTATCTAGGGACATCTTTCACCTCTCTCAACACAATATATCGACTGTAAACAACATTTTTAGTTACAATATTCCAAATATTATAACCTTTCGTACCATATTTATAGCCAATAAAGATACATTTTCAACTCTATTATCCAACTTTTTCATTTTCTCCTTTAGAACATGCACATAAGCATCACAGCCAAAAACATTCAGATTCTTAATAGAGGTTTTCTTACCATTCCATACCTCTTATTGAGTGTTGTCAACCAATGCTGATGTGGGTGATCAATTTACCAAGTAATATGTTGTCTAATCTACCTTTTCCTGAAATTCTTTTCCTATCCCAGCACTGCTTAGCATGCTTCTTTCCTTTTCCATTAGATTCTGATTCATCCTTTCAGAAAATCCATTCTGTTGAGGTGTGTATGGAGTAGTCTTCTGCCTTTCTATACTGCACATCTTATAAAAGTCCTCAAATTCATTCTCACAGAACTCTCCACCATTATTTTTCCTAAACACATTTATTGTCTTTTATGTTTGGATCTATACAAGAACCTTAAATTCTTTAAACTCAGCAAATACTTCATATTTCTTTCAAAGGAAATAAATCCATGTGTTCCTTGAGAAATCCTCTATAAATTAAACATAATACACATATATTCCTAATTATTGAACAAGCATAGTTCCAAATACATCATTGTGTATTAACTCTAGAATTCATTTTTCTCTTGTAGCACCAAGTGCAAATATTACTCAATTATGTTTTCCATATATGAAATGTTCACAAAACTTAAAATCTAGGTACAATCAGTTATACCTTCAACCATACCTTTACCTTGCAATGCTTGAAGGCCCTTTTCTTCGATATGACCCAATCTTTGATGCCATAGCATTGTCTTTCCTCCCGATGCAGTCAAGGTTCTGTCATATTTAACTCCTTCCTGAAACACAAGAACTGTTGCATTCATCAATGATGGTGCTTCCCAATAGTTTATATAGAGTTCCATACAAAAATCCCCACATCAATACCATTTAACCTCGAACCATTTTTCAACCACCATCTCCACACATAGTATTTTCACCTGCAACATCCATCTTTTCGAAATATATCAAGTTTCTCGCTATATTTGGAATGTGTAGCACTCTAGGTTGAGTTATAATCCTTCCATCCTTGAGTTTCAGATTTACTCTACCATATCCAATGATATTGGTTGGTGAATAATCTCCCAAGTACACATCTCCTCCATTGTACTTATCATATTCACAGAACCACTCCCTCTGAGGGGTCATATGACATGACATGCCTAATTCAACCAACCATATATCATGTTCTGAATGATTACTCATGGAAGCTAGGTACACATCCCCTCCTTCTTCTTCTGAGGTATTTACCTCTATGGAATGGGTATCCTTAGATCCATTTGCTTTCTCAACATTCTTATATATGCAATCCTTTTTATAATTCGCATCTTTATTGCATTTCTAGCACTTCCTTATTCCTTTTCCTGGGGATTTAGATCCCCCCCAAATCCTTTATTTTTGTTTCTCTCCTGGGGGCGACCTCTCACAGACAAGGCATCCATGTTATGATTATCCATGGTTTTCCACCTCATCTCTTTTGATAGTAGGGTTGATACTATTTCATCAAATTTTAAGGTAGTTTGACTAGCACTACCTATTGCAACAACTAGGTTGTCCCATGAATCTAGAAAAGAACAAAATATTGTAATACATTTATCCTCTTCACCTATTGTAATTCCAACATAGGTTATTTGACTTACCAGAGTATTGTATACATTTGGATACTTTGTTATTTTGTTATTTTCATCCATTCTGAAATGAAACAGTTTATTTTACAGAAACAACTTGTTCACAAGGGATTTTGATTTATATAAACTACCTATTTTCCCCCAAATATTTTACCACACTCTCTTCACCATATACCTTCAACAACATAGAGTATGATAAGAACAATATAATTGTAATCCTTTCCCTTCTTTCTAATTTATCCCAATATTCTTATAATTTTCCGGTGGGTTTTGTACCCAAATCCACAACAATCCACTATTCTTGATCTACAAGAAGATCCTCCATTTTGAGCTTCCATAGCTCATAATTCTGGACTTTAAATTTCTCGATATCAATTCTTGAACTGCTCACCATTCTCTTTTAATGCACAAATCAACACTGCAAAGCTCCCGTTGAATTCAGGTTTATCACAGGCCCAAGATTTATCAACCATGTCAAACCCTTAGCAAAAAATACATACCCCTAATGCTAATAATCAAGATCTGAAACCACATGTAAGTTTTAAGCCTATGCAGAGAAGCAAAGAATACATTATATTTTACGAAAAATAGAGGTTACACCACAACATTCACACATAAAAAACAGAGTTTTACCTTGGAAACCCTTAACCGGGAAAACTAGCATTCCTTGGATCCACACCTCCTATTTTCTCGTTATCATTATAAATAACTCATAATACAATATAAGTATTCAGCAACACCCAATAACCTAATCAGTTACCCCAGATTAGAAAATAGACTCCAATCCCTTAACCATGATTAACTTACATATTTTTAGAAGATTCTCAAAAATAGCCAAAAACAACCCAAAAAAATTTGGTCGACAGGGATCGTCAAGCATGTCGTTGAAAAGTGCACCTTCCCCCCCCCCCCCCCCCCCATAGACATGAAATTAATATAACATATAAAAAACAAGGTTCACTCTCTAGAGTACTACCATGTTCTGCAGGTCCTGGTAGTTCTTTATGATCTTCTTCTACACTTAGTGCTAAGTTTGGCATGATATCAAACACTTTGTATGTGGAAACTAGTTTTCATGATCCTACCTTCCATTGGTTCCTTGCATCTAACTTACTCTTACTAGGATCTCCGACACATCCATCCATTTCTCTCTTAGCTTGGAGCTAGCCAATTCCTCTCTTCGCTTCATCTGATGTAGCTCCACTTGACTTTATTCACTATCTCCCCCATTCTTCTAGCAATGCACTTTTCCTCTATGCTTCCCTTAATGGGTATTTCAACCAATATTATTTGGTTTCTTCTCTTATTTTTTCTCACTCGACCCTAGCTTCAACATTGTTAGACACCTCCATCAATTATAGATCTACCTTCTGCAACATAGAAACACCCCCCTTGACTTTTCCCCCTAGGTGTGAGGTGTTTTATCCTCTATCCTGATCTAATCTAAAGATAGAAATCCAAATTCAACCAATAACGTATTCATCCACAGAGGAACTTCTTTTAGTAGTCGTCACCTTGCTCCTCTCTTGATTATGTCTTCAGCTTTTAGTGTCGATTGGTTGTTTTCAACTGCAAATTCCATAATGTAATCAAGTGGAGTGCTTTCTACCCAGAAATAAGTGGTTTTATTCAGGGGTGATTCTAACTAATTCAACCTATTTATACCACATTTTTCCTCTATCTGTTGCAGTACTATGGTGCTTCTTCAAGTCATCTCAACCAGCCTACTAAGTTTACTGGATGATCAACCCATAAAAAAATGCATTGATCTAGAAGTGGTCCTCCATCGAAAAGATATTTTCTAAACTATGTTACTTCCCACCCTCATAGTTTAGCTTCCTGGGTTGGAAAATTGTTGATCTTCTTTTCCCACTAATCTTGAATCTAACTTTTTATCACTAACTCAACCATACAGTTAATTGACTCTTATTTAAGAACCAAGTCCTGACAATGGAACCATTTTTTGGTGCAAATGGAGACCAATGTTCTTCCGCTTAGGACAACAAAAGGGCTTTGTTGTATTCTAGTGTGCTAACATTTTCAATCCCCTTAAGGGAGGAAGGTCTCACCCGAACCATAGTGTAAGACCAATGTAATAAAGGGTTAGTTAATTGTATGGTTGCAATGGGATTTATTAATAGTGAACGGTGCAACAACATTCATCATATCACACTAATACTTAAATAGGTTGATCATTTATCCATCGAAACAATATAAAATAAAACCATTACACAGAAAAGTGCATAAACATCATAGAGACACATTCCATACGAAAAAATTATTAGAGGACCAACAATACTATCTCATTATATTATCAGATCCTCATTACAACTGTAATATCATGACCCTAGGCCTTACATTCACCATAGAATTACTCGTCGCATAATGCAACATAAACCAAAACACCATTACAAAACCCATAACCCAACTGTAATTATCTCCTTGTGTAGTTGATTCAACTGATGCTTTGGTCTTCTTGTCTCTGAACTCTTCCCTTTTCATCTTTTGCTTCCCTTTTATACTTGCGCGCTCGGTCCAAAAATGATCCAAAACATTTGTGGTGATTACCTTGCTTCCACAACTTCTGGTGCTTTCTGCTACTTCCATTACTCTCCCTCTACTTTCACTACTTCCGATATTCTCCTGCTACTTCCTTTACTTCCTTTATTTTCGTGACTTCTGGTCTTCTTCCACTACTTCTTCTTCTTTCTTGGTTGACTACAAAATGAAGAAGACAACATAATATTTTCCCTAAATAGGGCATGTATGATATCATAAGGCCTTTGCATGGCCCACGAGCCTTGAGGAAACAAATTACAGCACTAATGTCTATCTTTTACTCTAGAACATGTATTGGTGCATGAGAATAAAACTTAGTGTGACAAACCTCTAAATGGACATCACATATTCCTAGCATGCCACAAATTATCTACATATGCCATGTTTGGTAGTCTTGGGACCCAAACATGGTTTTTGATCCGCATAAGTAGATAGCATGGACTAAGAGATTGGATTTTCCCCCCATTCCATGCCATTAATATTAGTTTCATCATCATTCTCATTACCATCATCATTTTCATTTTCATCATCATCATCGTTGTTGTTATCATCCTTGTCATTTTCATCATCATCATTATCACATAATTGCATCATCATCAATGTCATCATCATCATCATCATCATTATCATCATCATCATTGTCATTTTCATTGTCGTCATCATCATTGTCATTGTCATTGTCGTCATCAGCATTGTCATCTTCATTGTCGTTAGCATCATCATCATAAAAAAACATCACCATTTAAGGAATTGTCATTGTCATAATCAGTATCATCATCATTGTCATAATCAATGTCATCATCCTCATCGTCCTTATCATTGTCATCGTCGTCATTATATAATCACAGCATCTCCATTCTTGTCTTAATCGATGTTTTCATTATCATTGATATTATCATCACCTTCATTTTCATCATCGTCATCACTATCATCATTTTCATAATCGTCATTTCCATAGTCATTATCATTGGCATCACCATTGTCATCATCATCTCCATTTAATCATATCATCATCATCGTCATCGTCATTTTCGTCATCATCATCATTCCATCAATATCCTCATCCATGCCATTGTCATTTTCATAGTCATCAATGAAGACAATGATGATGATAATGATCATCATCATAACCATAATCAACACAATGATCATTGTCATCATCATTTCCATCACTATCATTATCATCGGAATAGTCATTGTTGTCATCATATTCATATAGTCACATTATTCTCATCATCATCATCATCGTCATCGTCATCATTTCCATCGTCATAATCATGGACTTCATCACCATTTTAATGGCATTGTCATCATTCATGTCATTGTTTATGATGATGATCTAGATGATGATGATGATGGCCTAGATAATAATGACAAAGATAATGATTATCATGAGGACAATGATGGAAATATAAGAATTGGGAAGATTCACCAAGTTCATTGGTATTATCATCTTCATAGTTAGTATCATCAGTAGCAGCAACATCACTGTCAATGTCATCATAACCATCATCGTTGTCATCATCGTCATTGTCTTTATCTTCATAATCACCATTTTCATCGTCATCTTCATCATCATGATTATCAATATTTTCATAAACTATTCATAATTCAATTTTGCATAATAAGTATCATAAACCCAAAATATATGATTAGTGCGAAAAGGTCGTGGAGGACACATATGATCTATACATGAGAAATAAAAATATTTTTCATTATCAACATCATCATCCTCATTGTCAAAATCATCATTGTCATTGTCATCATCGGCATCATCATCATTCATTTCATTGTCATCATCATTACCATCAATGTTGGAATTATCATTGTCAATATCATTATTATCATCATCATTGTCGTCATCATGATTGTCATTGTTGTCATCATCAGCAGTAGAATTATCATCATCATCATAGTCATTGTGAATATCATCATTATTATCCTCAGTGTATTCTTCAACATATGGGTGCAAAACTAGACGCAAAATTAGACATAAAACTGGATGAAAAAGTGGACAAAAACCTGGATGCAAAAGACGATGCAAACATGATGTAAAATTGGAAGAAAATGTGGGTGAACAAGTGGGTGCATAATCGGGCACAACAAAAGTGGAGGCAACAATGGATGCAAAAAAGGACATAACCATGGATGCAAAACACGATGCAAAAAGAGATGTGAAAGTGGAAGAAACCATCGGTGCAAAAGTGGATGCAACAAAAGTAGATCCAAAACTAGACGTAGAACTAGATGCAACACCTGGCACAACACTAAGTGCAAAAGTGGATGCACAAAAGGATGCAATAGTCGATGCAAACCTGGACACAAAAAATGATGCAAATGTGGATGAAAAAGTGGAAGCAAAAGTGGGTGCAAGAGTAGGTTCAAAATTGGTTTGCAACAAAAGAGAATGAAAAAGTGGACACAACCACAGATGCAAAAAATGACACAAATGTCAGCGCAAAATTGGAGGAAATCATGGATGAAAAACAGGGTGCACCAAGAGAATACACAAATCCTAGGCATAAAACTAAACGTTAAATCTGGCACTAAACCTAGTGAAATTTGCACCAAGTTTAGCACTAATTTTAGAAAAAGGACACAAAAAATGCTTAAAATAGCACTGAATTAGACAAGGAAATGAAGAAAAATACATTAAAAGAAGATCTAGATGCAAAAAAAGGAAGCAAAAAGGGACGTTAATCACAGGGTTTTGTTATAGTGTCTATTAATTTTTTTTAAGATTAAAATTAGCTCAGGTTTATGGGTTTTGGGGTAAATTTGCATAAGATTTGTATCTTTATAGGTTTTGTGTTTCTCAACATTTGATAAAGGTGAGATAAGAAAATTATGCATCCACCTAGAGAAATAATTTTTTTTTTTGTAAAATTTGGACTTTATTAGATCACATTAGCAAAAAAATATATAGATGATCGGTTGACCGACCTACCACTGAGGAAACCAAACTAGTCACCTCTACATAGTTCAAAAATTAACATCTAGTTATAGCTATTACTACTATAGAAAAAAAGAAGTACAAGAAAAATAAATTTTATTTTTTTATTCAAAGAGAATAAAAAATACATTCTGCATGTGAAATGCACCAAATATCGAACTCAGGTGTTAACACAAAAGTTTCCCTGAGAACTTGTCTCCCAAAATCCCATACAAAAATCATTTAAAAACCCAATATGTACTAAACATAATCATAATACTTTTCCACCCATCCATTAACAAAATGAAAAATATATGATATGGTATAAACGTGTATTCCTTCCTAGTGTCAAAGACAACTTTCTACATCAAAAATGATCATCATGTTAGAATTCATCATATATATCATAAAGAAGAAAGTTAATCCAAATTCCACATGTTCCTAGACTTGTCCATTATGGAAATTAGTAATAAAGCGGGGCTTGGGGATTTTTTCAATCCCACGTTAGACAAACCATCTAGAAGCTCATTATGTTCCCTATATATACGAGAGAATGAAATGCTGGTGGAATGGACTATGATTGTATTTACTTCCCTCACTAAAGCTTGAATGGAGGTATCAAGAATCATTTTTTTTCATTTGTTCATTTAATTACAAGTAGTGAATCTCCATAAATTGTTAAGTGTGGAGTGTTCAAATTAAGAACCAATTGCATCAAAGCATGAAGGTCCAACAAATCAACTTGGTTACCCCATGACAGATGGTGGATGCATGATTAGGGGCTCCTTTGATTCCCATACTTATCACACCTAATGCATGACCACCTAGTTCATGGAGTGGAATGGGTGGCGGTAAGATAAGAACAGGTGGAAAGGAAGATGAACTAACCTAATTCGTGGGTTCACATACATCTAGACTGGAATATTGGACAATCATGAGAAATATCAATGGAGCAAATATGGGAGAGGATGGATTGATATGCTTGAAGTTAATAGCATGATGTCAATAACAACCATGGTCATGAGCATCATGGTTTGGTTTCATATTGGTTTATGGATTTTGATAATGGAGCCTTATGAAGTCCTAGAAATCTCCCTCGTGATAGCAATTCTAAACTAACTATCTAATTTCAAAGCAAGTAACCTTGCTGATTTTTAATTTGAATTTGCTCAGAACCCTTGTTTTTTTTGGAGTCTAGGCAAGGAAAGTGTTGTATCCAAGCCACCTGGTTAGAGATCCTCAACATCGAGCAAGATTGGATTTATCATTCTGGTATCTATGTTCTTATACTCGGACAGTGGGTTGTTGATGGTGGCTCGGTAGTGGTAGCATGGTTAAAAGTTGGAAATATGAGCATGGATAGGCCACTGAAAGCTAATGAACACATGTCCTGAGAGTCATAGGAGAAAACATAGAAACCAACACATCCTAAAATTGTATGGTTTTGGTTCCAACTCGCCAAAGAATCGATGAACTAGAGAAATGAGTTTTGCAAAAGCAAGAAGAGATGGACCCTAGTGACATTCAAGAAAACTTTGGGTGGATGGTTGAGAATGTTGGATCCTCACGAGCCCATGACATGAATAAGGAATATTACATTATATTGGTAGGTTAAAACCCTTTCTTTGATGGATAAGGAATAAGTGAAGCAAGCTACTCAACTTCAGGAGCAGAAGACACAATATAGGATCAAAGGAATTGAAGCCACCCTCAAATTGGTAGTGAAGGCTCAAATAGTACCAGAAGTACCATATTGTCCCCTCTTTAACCGACGCATCCCCATCAATGTAACTCACACTCACATTCTCTGTGACCTGCGCGAGTTGAGTTATTTTGCATGACCATGGAACTCATTTTTATTCTACTCCTCCAGGACTGGAACATTGGAACTCACTATAATTTACATTCTTGCACATAGAGACAGATGATGAAAAACAATAATATTATATCAATACACGACATTCTAGTTGTCAATACATGCACAGTGCGTGGATAGCATAGTATGGAATTTTCTTGCTTTTATCTGGAAGTCTCTCCATCCTAGTCTTCCCATCCTTCTGGAAATATAATTTCATCCATGTAAGTGTTACCAAACACTATCGTGGAGCGAGGTCCCCATGGCCTACCCAGATACATTAATACGTTTCCTGTAAACTTTCATTGGAAAAAGAAAAAGCACGAGTCTTCCAATGGAGAAGATCTCTTATGACCTATAAATGCCCCATTTTTTTAGGGATGGCAAGTAATTCACGGTTCTGCAATCAAGAAACCAAAAAATTATCCTATTATTTATCACTCAGGAACTATGAAACAGAAAATTAATCATAACGTTATTCATGATTTGTATTTGGTTTACCTGATAGAGAGATTTTCCATTGTCGCATACGACGTCGACGCCACCTTCAATGTAACAGTATTTCAATTAATGCTTGCCACTTTCGTCTAACACAGTGTCCTGATACCCCAGAAATCTACAATTGTAAAATGCACAGCGATTTGACGAATCCTCACGGCCACAACTTGATCATTCGGGGTGATATCACCCGGACCATATGAATTCTGCATAGCTTCATTCTTTATATCAACACATGATCTCATGTTTTACTCTGATATTAATAAATAAAAAATTTAGAATGTGTGTTACCTCAATTGTCATATTTGTGGCCACGAAATATGAAGCATACACGAACACCGCTGCCGAGAAATATGTCCCATTGCACGATTTTGTGTTATCATTCCAAGTGATGGCTGTTTGTTGGCGCCCCGGCCGCTCATAGTTATGAATGGCTTTCCTGCATAAATAGTTACCTCCTGGCTGGGCGGTACATAACATAAGGAACACAGACATCAATTTTACTCCATAAGAAAGTTAAAGATTATATTTTTTTTTAGAAAAATGCCCATCACAAATAGTTTTTCAAACCAAAACCCAATAACAACTTTTTCCTACTGCTCCATCAAAACAAAACATGATCAAAACCCAATAACAACTTCATCCTGTTGCTCCATCTTTTGAAATTTACATTCTTAGTCATGCTCAAAGAGGCAACCTCTGAAATGTTTATGCAAAATCACTACATGAACCAAGGAAGCCTTTGAAATTTTGATCCAAAATCATGAATTAGAGACACATACATAGTTCTAAGAATATTTTCAATTCAAACCAGATGATAATGACAGGTAAAATATATTATACAGTTCTAGATAATAAAGTCACGCGCTTCCTTGAAAACTACTCTCATTTTTGTTTCATTTAATAGTGACTTATTGATGTCAGGTTTTCATTGATAATGATGTGAGGATATTTAGTACATAGTTATAATATTAATGCCATGCTTATTCAGTTATGAATTTAATCATCATGCAAGGGTTAACATCCTTTCTTAATGTTATAATGCACACAAGCACAACTTAATTGTATGACATATAAATAGAGTATTTACATGGTCACTTAAATGTTGTGATTTGTTTTGTGAGTATATCTTATTCATTTTTTCTTTATAACATTGATCCACCCTCTTCTTCTCTCTCTCTCTCTCTCTAACCCAAACACCCACACTCCATAGATATAACCCCCTTTCCCTCTAATTATGCCATATATATACTCTCTTTCACTCCCCAACTCATCCAACTAAACCTAACCCTCACCCCCATATCTACTCCCCAACTCCCTAACACACCACCGCCCCATTGGATCCCTCTCTCTCTCTCTCTCTCTCACACACACACACACACACACACACACACACACAC
>LPNX010440170.1:1038869-1177194 GCA_001517045.1 Pseudotsuga menziesii
CACACACACACACACACATCACTATGCCTTCCCCTACCACTAACACCCAAACCCTTAACCCTTTATGTCTACCTCTAAACCTTTAACACCCCCTATCGTTCTGTCTCTAATCCCTTAGCCCCTCCAATATTTTAATGTTAACATTACCAAACCAAACAATATAGTTGTAATGTTAAATATCATGTACCCGTTTTAGTGAACAAGAATGCATGTGCTTTTTGTGAACAAAAATGCATATGTTTTATTGTTGCATATTCTCCTAACCCCACAAAGTGCCTATTACATCCCCTCTACAGCACCTAAATACACCCACATTAATCTAACCCCCCTAGTTGACTATAGGAGTGAGCATGGTAATTGACAAACTTTCCCATAGCCATTGCATGAAAACACTAATGATAGATGCCAACAATACCTATATTTGTTCAGAGTGGAAAATTAGCTTCGGACACCCACATACTTTAAATGTAAACTTATAAATAGAGCCTCTATCATAACAGGTCAACACATAAAATAATGGGAAGGAGGGATGGATACCTTGGTAACCTCACATAGAAGGACAACATCATATGGAAGGTACAATGTGGAGTGTGTTACCCCTCAAAATGCATTTTCATTTTGAGCATTTGGAGGCTCTCTTTCCAGCAACTTCAAGATCTGATCATTGTGTTTTCTTTGTTGGTTGGAGGTGGATATCCTAAAGATATCATTGGTTCTTTATTTTCTAAAAATGAGGTTATGAGAGCATGGAGGTCATAAGAAATGAGGAGGAAATATGTGCATACTATTCAAGAATTGTTCAAGTGATGAAATCAAAATAGAACAAAGGAGTATACGGTGTCAGCATCATAAAAGGAAAGGTGGTAGAATAATTTTATGAGAATTTGGGATTCTTTTCCAAACTCTTGAAGAAACACTATTGGTTGTTGATAGTAACTTGGTATGGGAATGAATATATGGTCCTGGTGAGAAGTATAAAGAGTCGATTTCTCCCCTAAATCTGGAGTCCAATTTATATTTTTATGATGTAGCAAAGTAAAGATGTCATAAATTATGAGTGTATTGGCACTAGGAGAAAGTGAGAACTAGCACTCTAACCCGACACAACATTTTTTGTTATCATTTTGGTTTAAATCTATAAAAATATAGAAGTTATATTTTTATTTGATTGTAAAATTCTATTGTTAAGGCATTGTTTGACTATAGCGGTGCAATTTTCAACCAATATTATCATTCTTTGGAGTGTCATGATCGAGTTTAGGAAATAGAGGGCAAGAACCCCAAATTTATGGACTATATGAAACTTCCTTCAAATAAAGGAATATAAGTTATGTCAACTCTGACCAAACTCATAGTGAGATTATTATAAATTCCTCTTTTCCACTTCATCACAACTACTTTTCTTCCCAATTTTTCCCTTTCCACGTTTTATTTGACCTTCTAGGGAAATTGCTAGTTTACTTTCCTTCCCAACAACAGACTAAGAATATACGGTTTTGTTATTTCTTTTCCAAAATAAGTATTCCTCCCATGTTGTATTTATTCCTCAACCTACAACACCATGTCTACAACAACTCCATCATAGTTCCCCTTTTCATTTTTTCTTATTGTCCAACAACAACCTAACAACGTAATATTGCACCTCTTGGGACAATTTCTAGTTATTATATCTACGTCGAAGGAATTATTTCTATGAGGGAGGGTATGTGAAACACTATTCCAAATCTGTGTCTATTAAATGAATAAAAACAAACCACACACACATTGGTATCTACATCATCGAACCGCCATGTATCTTTTATGTCTGTGAAGTTATCGTCGAACAACCATTTGTCTTTTATGTCACTGAAGTTACTTATGTTCAAATTTTTATGTTACTAATACTCAGGCCTACTTGTGGTGGATGAGGGTTTCATGAATTCGAACTTGGGGGTCTCACTGGAAACAATAACAAACCAACATCACTATAATCACTAATACTCTTTAACGTACGAAGCGCATTCCTGAGAAGCAAAGGAGTTGAAATCTTCACTACAGTGAGCAAGACAATACATCTTATATCCATTGCACCTTTTGGAGAACCTTTGAACCATGAAATATTTGGATCGATAGTAAAATAGGTTTTTGTGCCTTTGAGAAGCATTGATATGACCATTTCCGCTTGTGAGAATTTGATTCACAGCTGGATCTAGGAGCGCAAGAGACTCTCACAATTCGAATTACTTTGCAAAACCAGCAAAAAGCTTGAAAGAAGAACTAAATTTACATACACATGTGAACAAAAAATAGATATTATTGAACTATCTAACATCTGAATGTGTTTAGATCATAGATATATTACATTAGGAAGAATTCTTGAGGCTTAGGAAGCCAATTTGGAGTGTACATGTGTCATGGCAAGATTTAACCTCAATCTCACCTAGGTGGACCAATCAAGCTCCAAATCAGCCAAAACAGTCATGAACCATGGTGTGAACTATGAAATTGATCACATATATCTATGGATAAACACACAACTCACAAAATAGATCACACAATTTTACTCAGGAATTGAAGAATGAAACAGTGCAAAAATGGCTTACAACTGTGAATGCTTTCATTAATCAAAAGTAATTGGATAATTAATTACAATGTAATACACTGGTATTAATAACCAGTCAATTCAAATGCATGAGAGAGGAATTCAAATTGATTGACTCTACCTTACTGCATGGATAACTGGACATGTCTAAATCATTATCAGATCCCCACTAGTTAGCCCCAGTTGCCTCAATCAGTGCACCAGACAGTTAGAATCAATTAACTAGCCTAACTAAATGTGGTAAGTGAGGAATCTTTCCTTTCCACATGAAATCAATCAATGACTAGCGCTAAGTGAATGTAACTGACTCCTAACTAGGCTTAACTAGTCACTAACTGAACTCAACTAAAGGAGGTTGGTTCTGGCACTCCCAGTGGCTCCTAAATTGTAGGGATTAGTCTAGGAATCTCCTAAACAGATGCATGAAAGTGAAGTCAGTGGAAATTAGCCTCAACTAGTGTTCCCCACACTCTAGTAACTAATACATGTGGCCCAATTAGGCCATGTGGACCCAATGATGCTAGTGACTAAATATAGACTAAAAGACTCCTAATTTAGACATGATTGACCAAAATTGGACAAGGGAGGATTATAATCCTAGAACCCCCCTAAATTCTAACTTAGAAAATTTGTGGGCCCTGGTAACTAAGACCATAGGTCACCCATTATAGCTAAAGCAAAGTAACTGCTTAATACAAGGAACCAGGAAAAAACCACATGGGAAAAAATCCCTCCTCAAACTAAGCAGGTAGATTCAGGATCAATCTGGTTCTTCTGTGCACAGGTTTTCCTGGGGCCTGGCATGTGAACTTCTCCATCATTATGTCTGGAGGAATCTTCCTCTTTGGAAGAAGAATAATATGCTCAACTAAATCAGAAATATAGACAGCTACTGGATGAAAACTGGACCCATGTAGAGAAACTGAATTAAACTGATAAGAGAGAAAATGTGCTTGAGGATTCAAACCAAGTGAAGAAAACTCAATAAATTGATATGTTTCAGCCTTGAACAGAAAACCATGAGTGGTAAAATCAGCCCCAAGTTTTAGGAGAAAGTGTTGAGGCGGATGCAGAATATCTTCCTGTTTACTAGTTCTGTGAGGAGATGAGCATGTGACCAAAGGTAGAGAATCCTTGGGACTATGGAGAGTGAATTCTTGATCTCCATAATATGATATAGCTTTAGAAATATCTAATTATTCACAAAATAAAATATCAACAACCTCATAAGAGGAAACTAACAACAAAATTGAAGAAGACTTGCAGTACTTGATTTTTCACACCAAAATTGGTGAGAGCAGCTGCAAGCATGGCTGAAAGCTCTTGGAATCTAAAATTTGAACCAAATAATACCATATGAGATCCAAATAATATCATATCAGATCCAAATAAGTTCATATCAGATCCAAAATTGTGGAATGAAATCAAAACCCCGCCAGGAATTTTGAAGGAGACTTGCAAGACTTGTTTCTTCACACCAAAATTGATGAGAACAGCTACAAGCAATACTGAAAGCTCATGAACCTGAAATATTGAAACAATTAATATCAGATCAGATCCAAATAATATCATATCAGATCCAATAAATTTCATATCAGATCCAAAAGTATGGTCCACCGAGACGGTAGATGCACAGTTTTCTCCTTTTTCAAAATTCTGAATATTGGTGCATGCAATCCTGTAGGAATTTGCTGGAAGATCTAGATTAAGGAGAGCGAATGGAGCACTCCTAAAATATTATATTTTTTCCAAAATATCCAAGGTATTACTTATCTACACACCAGAAGAAACATTAGAGGGAGAGAAATCAAATTCCTCTTCACTTTCGGAATCAAATACTGGCAAATTTTGCACAGAATTTAATGGAGAATCACTTGAAAATGTTTGCATAGAAATGCAGCATTTTTTCTTCTTCAATATAAGATATTATAATGTATTCTTATGTATCATTCATATGAGAATATGATATATCATATATCTCATAAAATTCTGGAGCATCGGGAGGAGTCACTACAAGGAGACTTTCTTCAATTCGAATTGATTGTGTAGAAGATTCTGCTACTTCTTCATCTTGAACAAATTCAACAGAGAGAGTAGAGGATGATACTTTTGGATCAAGAACTCTTGTGGTGCTGGTTGTTCTCTTCAAAGTGCTATTATGATCCTCACTTTTCTTTCCAAAGGTTCTGTCCAATTTTGTCCAGAGATCCTTTGGGTATTCAATAGATTTAGTGAGATAGAGCAAGCTAGGAGAAAGGGACAAACCTATTGCTCCAAAGGCTACATCACCTTCATTTATCCAATCATTATAATTATCATAAGAATATTTAAGAAGTCCAATAGACACCTCATAGATATCTTGTCTTTTGAGAATGCAATCATCTTCAACTTCCATTTTGAATAGCTTGTGAATGGGGTGAGAAGAGGAACTAATGAATCTATTCGAAGTTGTACCTGTAAAAATAGAAAAGGGGAACCGTAAGGTCAGACAGCCTGCAATTTTAAAGTTTTTGTGACACCCATATTAGTTAATCAAGCAATCTTGATCAACAATTCCTTTGCTTAGGATTTCTGTGGTAAACTTGTCGCTTCTCGTGTAGAGCTAGAAGGAGCAATTTTGCTCAAAAAAAAATTGATCCAGCATGAGATCTGTAGAAAGGAGAAGTGCCTTATCCTACCGAGTCTCTAATACCATATTAAATTGAGCACATATATCTATGGATAAACACACAAATCGCAAAATAGATCACACAATTTTACTCTGGAATTGAAGAATGAAACAGTGCAAAAATAGCTTGCAACTGTGAATGCTTTCATTAATCAAAAGTAATTGGATAATTAATTACAATATAATACACTGGTATTAATAACCATCCAATTCGAATGCATGATAGAGGAATTTGAATTGATTGACTCTACCTTACTGCATGGATAATTGGACATGTCTAAATCATTATCGGAGCTCAACTAGTTAGCCCCAGTTGCCTCAATAAGTGCACCAGTCAATTAGAATCAATCAACTAGCCTAGTTGAATGTGGTAGGTGAGGAATTGCACCTTCCCACATGCAATAAATCAATGACTGGTGCTAACTTAATGTAACTAGATGTAACTGAATGTAACTGACTCCTAACTAGGCTTAACTAGTCACTAATTGAACTCAACTGAAGGAGGTTGGTTTTGGCACTCCTAGTGGCTCCTAAATTGTAGGGATTAGTCTAGGAGGCTCTTAAACTGATGCATGCAAGTGAATTTAGTGGAATTTAGCCTCAAATAGTGTTCCCCACACTCTATTAACTGGTACATGTGGCCCAATTAGGCCATGTGGACCCAATGATGCTAGTGACTAAATATAGACTGAAAGACTCCTAATTTAGACATGATTGACCAAAATTGGACAAGGGAGGATTATAATAATAACATGAAAATTGGTAAATAATGAGTCCAAGGCATGCATGGGTAGGCAAGTAGAGTTGTGGGAGTGGCTCAAGGTGAGCAATAAATGCTCAAGAAACCCAAAAATGGTCCAAAAACACCCCTAGCGCCCCTAGTCAACCCAAACTTTACAAAAAGAGGAATGGGGTCACTAATGAGGGTTCTCATGTGCTATTTGACTAAAAAGGAGCGATGTTGTAGGTGTGAACAGGCCAAAATAGCTATATATATTGCATAATCAACTTCCCTAAGTCTAAACCATAGCAACTTAATGCATAGAAGCAAATAAAATTGACTAAGGTATAAACTAAGGTACTAAGGATGGGTTATTGTTCTTGCACTCCCCCTTAACCTTGAATTAGACAACTTAACCAAAAATATCATGGATTCCTTGGAAACAAAGGCTCAAGTAACCTCATACAATAGAAATTTTATTTGTCCATGAAAAACAAGGAAAAGAAGAAAACCATATGGGAACAAACCTCTCCTCAAGAATGGACATGGGGATAAAAATATGAAGGTGAATGGCAGCCATCACCATGCATCAATCACTCCAATTAGCGATCTCAAGTAAGTGAATTTATTCTCTGTAAATCACTTGGTGAAAATATCAGTAGTTTGCTCGATGGATGGGCAATACTGCAAGGCTATCACCCGATCATGCACAAAGCCCCGATATAGTGCATATGAATATCTATGTGCTTGGTCCTCTATCTCTATACTAGATCTGTATAAATATATATTCCACTTTTATTTTCACACCAAATGACAGTGGGTGAATTAACTGCAACATCAATCCCCCGAAGAATGCCTTGCAACCACACACATTGTGTAGTTGCATTCACTGCTCCTATGTATTCGGCCTAAGCTAAATAAAGAGAAATAGTTTGTTGTTTCTTACTTTAATAGAAAATGGGACCATTGGAAATCATAAATACAAAACCTGAAGTGGGATTTCTTTCATTGGGATCTCCATCCCATTCTAAATCAGAAAATCCTACTAGTTCTAGTGGAGAACTAGTTGGATAGTGTACCCCGAAGTTCCTGGTGCCTTGAACATACTGAAGGATATTCTTGGTTTCCTTACAATGTATCTCATGTGGCTGTTACATATATATTTCTGAAGCACTAACAACATAAGCTAAATCAGGTCTGGTATGTGTAAGATACAACAAACTCCCAACTAGTTGTATGTACAATGAACAATCTACCAAAGGAGAGTCACCAATTTCACCTAGTTTTATGCCAGAAATAAATGGGCACTTGGTTGCCTTACATAAGCCATATTAAAATTTAATAGCAGGTCTGAAGCATACTTTTGTTGGCTGATCATGATTCCTCTTTCAAATTGCTCAATTTCCAAACCAAGAAATTGTTTTAGCAATCTTAGATTAGTCATTGCAATTTCAGTGTGTAGAGATGCTTTAATTGATCCAAATTCTTTGGTGCAACTACCTGTAATTAAGAGATCATCAAAATACAGTAAAATGACCTTAAATACATCATTAACATGCTGAAAATAAACATTACAATCTGATTTTCATCAAACAAAGCCAAATGATAGCAAAAAAATGTCCATTTTGGCATACCAAGCCCTTGGGGCTTGCTTGAAGCCATAGAGTGAATTCTTCAACCTGCAAAAAAGGGAAGGATACTCTTGGAAACCTTCAGGTTACTACATTTATATCTCTTCCTATAGCTCACCATGAAGAAATTCACTTTTGAAATCCATTTGGTAAACCTCCCAGCATTTACTAGCAGCAATGGCTAAAACTAACCTGATTGAATCCATCTTTGCAACTAATGCAAAGGTCTTTGTATCGTCCACTCCTTGGACTTGAGAAAAGGCCTTTGGAAGATAATATGACCTTATATTTAATATCAAACCCATTAGCAGCAACTTTGGTCCTAAAGACTTTTATACATCAATCTCATCATCATCATGTGATGAGGCCCCAAACACAGTATTTCCCGTGAATCCCAAATATTGAAGCGAAAATCCTGGTCCAGATATCAATTATGCATATCAAAATCCAGCACCACTCCTACCCTTTCATCAATGAGAGCTACCCTCTTCAGGACACCTTTAATCTTTTGGTAGTAGGCGGTGGCACTGCCTTTACCTCTTGTACAAGGCACGATTCTTCCCTGTCACCACTCCATCATAGTGGGGAAGAAGTGGTTCCCTTGGTAAAAAGTAAAAAAATAGAGGTTTCCACGAAGTTTCTCGAAGGAAGGCTTCGTGGCTCTCTTATCCCTACATCTGAGGACCACCCGGGCTCAAGATCCATCCTTTTGGGATCTCCTATCCACCTCACCCACCATTTACTCAACCATCCCTATCCTCCTAAGGCCTATAAAAGTAGGCTCATATCCATGGTTGAGAGAGAGAAAACTTATGTTGTTGCATTGACATTCTGACCTAAATCAGTAGGGTGAGCATAGGAGGAGCAAGTTGAATCTATCGAGGACAAGATATTGGCATTTTGAAGGATCTAATTGACACTAAGGCATAGGTTGTAACTTATTCTTCATTCATTAATGCAAAATTGGTTCCTTTCACATAAATTATATTGTGTTAATATCATGCATTTTATTATTAGATTCCTTAGTCACTAATATAGAATAGTGGAACATTTTCTGGTGTTTTTTTATCTTGTGCGTTGGTTTCATGTGATCATGCAGGTACATTAGTGAAGAGCTATCATTGCAGGAAACAACTAGACTTTTCCATCAAAGACACTTTTCCATATCTCCATTGATTCTAGGGAAATTCTTCCAATTCTATTGTGTACTATTTGTTCTAGATCTGAATCATTTAGAATAGAGGAACAACTCCTATTCGCAGGAGGTGTATTTTTCCTAGCAACAATCCGCTCCATCCATACTGCACAGATGACCACTTTGGACCACCGTATGTTGTCCTGCAAGGGGGCACCATTAGTACCCCCTTGCTTGGTTGAACATTATGGAGTTTCTGTTAAGATCTTTTCTAACTCCTAAATGAATTAAAAGATCGTCGAGTGCATTTGCTTCGTTTCCTTCGCATCAAATTATTGGAAAGGGCGTCTACATAGTCTCATTTATCTCCTTTTGCAAACTGTATAGACTACCATAAGAAAAGGACCACCTTGGCACACTCAAGCTAGGAACATTTCCCTTTTCATCCTTTTATGCTTTCTCGGACATTGGGACCGAACTCTACAAAAAATCTCATCATGGGTTGTCTTTAACCTCTTTTCTAGCCTTCTCATCAAGAAAAGATCGTCGAGCAAACTTGGTTTCGTTCATGCTCGTAAAAGTATTTGAATGACCGTCTAGTTAGTATAGGTTTAACCTTTTCTGGCCTGATTGGACTACCAATGGCAAAGAAGTCTCCCATCCCCTAAAAAGGATGGGCGAGCTCTCCTATGTACACTTTTATCCTTTTTCGGGCATAGGATACTATCAACAAGAAAGAGACCCCATTGGAGTCTTCTTCATGCTTTCAGAATTTGTAAAATTGAAATCACCATCGAGCATTTACTTTATCGAGCTCGCTAAAATCCATGAGATCGTGCCACAACGATGTCTTTAGGAATCGCCCCATGTGTTACAGTTTGGAAACACTCCCCCTTTGAGTCGCCTTTGTTTAGAGTACTCTGCGATGAGTCTTCCTTGGATCCCATGAATATCAAACATAGTATCTACCCCACCCCAAGTATTTCCCATCTGCAGTTACATTCCCAGTATAACATCTATGATCTCTCTCCCTTGAGTCAGTTTCATTTGCTACCAGGTCAACCCTACCGTCGTACTCTGAACAAAGGAATTTTGAGTCCCTCGTGATTCCCTACCCCTGTTTCCCCATTCAATGTGTCAGTCCCCATATTGTCTCACATATTTGGTTATCTCCCTCATGCTTATGGTCAAGGAAACACCATTGCCTTGGTCAGTTGCAGGTCTCCCTCTTTCGATGACAACACATTTATTCCAGAGGATAGACTCAGAGCTCCTTGTATCTCGGTTTCATTAACCTCATTGATGAGTTCCTTGGACCACTTGAGAGGAGTCCTTAGTGCCTCTTAGGAAGGTTGTGTCTCACATGCTCGACTTTAGCTACATCATTGCACCGTTGAGATTCATACAGGGTATTGGTCTGTGCAGTATTTGGTCGAAGACCCCAGTTGTCACCTGACCCTAGAACATTGGTGAGTCTATTGAGGGACCCAGACAGGTTCATGTTTCTTTTGATTTACAATTTGCATTGGAGACAGTGTTCAGAAGCCCCAAAGCAATTCTTCCATATAGATTCATGATTGATGCGGCATATTGTACCATAGAGACTCTAACTCTCCATCAATGAATCTTTACAATTAGTAAAATTCTAGATCCGACAGGTTATTATGTTATGAAGATATTGCATTCCATGAGAATTCCATGGGTCCTATGTATCAGTTATTCACATCAGTATTGTATTGATCCTCTCATTGAGGCCACCATTATGTAACAACAGTTGTACATGATCAGCTGTTGTGTTTAGGAGCCTTGATCCCATAATTCTTTTTAACATTGTTACGAGCATGGGTATGCCCGCCTCGTCCATATGCATGTCACACATTCTTTGTATCTCACCCATTGATGGGAACCAACATTAATACAAAAACCAAAATCCACCATGTCCCAAATGAGGAAGCACCACTTCTTCACAAGTCTCTCCACTATCCTAAGGATCCAATGATGTCCGTCGGCCATACGATGAGCTCCTACGCTCACACATCAGGGGGCAATCTGTTAACACAAAAATTTATTCAACGTGCTCTATCTAGCCTACACCATTTGCAAACATCCATCTCCTAACCCATTTGACACCCACACCCATGTTTAACCTATTTTTTTCTCCCAAAGGCTCAAAAATAATTTTAAAAAGGGCTTAAAAACCCCAAAAGAGTTAAAAAAGTTCACGAAGGAGACAAAAGGCCCAAAAAGGGGCTAAAACCCCTAAAAAATATTAAATCCCCCAAAAGGAGCTACAAAATAAGGAAAAAGGGCTTAAAACCCTAAGCAGGCCCCAAAACCCTGACCAAGGGCTAAAATCCCTAAATGGGAGAAAAAAGTTTTAAATAGAGGGGTGGGGGGTCACTATCATACATGGATCTTCCTTCCTGTCATTATTATGCCCACATGAGTACCTTGAGAAACTTTCACTCTCAAGCTATTCATGCTCACAACTCCATTTTCTCATTCCCTTGGTGTGTTGAGTCAAAACTCCACCCAATCCTAGCCTGTGGAGAGGCATTTTCTGAGTTTGGGCATGGTGGCCCCCTTTCAAACCAGATTGAAAGGTATATTGTCTCATTTTTTTTTTAGTTTGTAGTTTGTAGATGCTTAGTATTTGTTTTATTTTGTAACAGTTTACTATATCTTTTTTTTATTCACATACTCTACCCTTTCGTCCTATAGACAGAAGGGAGGTGCATCTGCACGTAGCCAGGGTTTTTCCTTGGCTACAACTCCTAGTGGCTCCTAATTTGTAGGGATTGATCTACGAGGCTCCTAAAACAATGCATGCAAGTGTCACTCAGTGGCAGTTAGCCTCAATTAGTGTTCCCCACACTTTAGTAACTGGTACATGAGCCCCAATTAGGTCAAGTGGACTGTTGGAGGAGCAAGTTGGTATGTCGACTTGAATGATAGCCGACTTAGTCGATTAGCCAACTAAGTCAGTCAGCCAACTAATGAGAGATTAGGTCAGCCACCTAAGGTCATGTCGGTTGAGTGAACCAACAGGTATTTATTTGTAACTGTTTGTAAATCGTATATATTAGGCTGTTGAGCCAGATGAGAACTCGGTTCAGTTCTCTGTATTGTATGGACCCTTTCACTATAATATAATCTGTTATTCTACTTACTTGTTCTTGTCTCTTGTCTCTGTTATGTATGTCTGTATTAATGTGTATTATTGGTAACCCTATGTGATCTGTGAGATTACAACATCTTACCGATGGAGTACAGCTTACCACCGACCAGCGATGAAGTACAGCTTACCACCCTCAGTCGAATGGAGCAACTGAAGCATTTAACAAAACATTAACAAAAGGATTGACAAAAATATGTAACATTGAAAAAGATGACTGGGATGAAAAGATACCTACAGTACTATGGGCATATAGAATGGAAAACAAGCGTTCAACCGACCAAACATCGTTTCGACTAGTTTATGGGCAGGAAGCAGTAGTTCCTCTACACTTTCGACAACAAACACCTATTATTGCAAAAATTTTACATGTCGATGTCGAACAAGGAAGAAAGGACCGACTATTACAACTAAGTAAAATTGAAGAACACCGACTGATCGCGATACAATACCAAGAAATCTAGAAACAACAACAAAAGGCATGGCACGACAGGAACATCAAAAACAAAAACTTGTCGGTAGGATACCTTGCCTTACTATACAATAGTCAGGTAAAAGGAAAACCCAAAAAGCTACATACAGAATGGATGGTACCCTATGTTGTCAAAGAGATACATGCCAACAGATCAGTCCGACTAAGGACGTTACAAGGCATAGTATTTTGGAAACTTGTTAATGGTGCATGACTAAAGTGGTACAAAAACTAAACCAGTTCAAAAAAAAACATATAACGACCATAACGGTTAAACAAAAGCTATAAAAATCTAAAAATACAAAAACTAAAACAAGATCGAAAAGCATAAGACAGTATGATAGGAAATCACCACCATGACAACTGAGATCACACCCATCGACATAACACCATTGACCATTTTCATAACCGACATCGATAGACGACCTCGACAGTCCCATCATGCATTCATGACTTTGAGCGCTAAAACCAAATCACCATTAACGCACACTCAAGTGTTCTTGCTAGAACATCACGTTCGCCATTAATACACCCATCAACAAAAACATCCAACGCATCAACTATAAATAATGAACCGCTAAAAGATCATTCACCGCAATTCCAATAGAGAGAGCATCAGAACAACCAGACGACTGAAAACCAAGAGCACCATAGTAAAATCGACCCCCAGACCAACAAGATGGCACCAAAACAGACCAGAGCCTCAGCCAAAACCAAGGAACTATAGACTGCGGAGACACCATAAGTAAGAATATTAAAGAACATCAAGAATACTAAGGTGTAGGAGGGCTCATGGGAAAAATTATGGGCTGAGATAAAAATGTGGGCTTACGTCGACAAGAACCCTACCCCAGTTGCAGAGAAAATACAACACAGTTCCATTGTAAATTATGTCAATGCACTGCTCATGGCCAGTTTCGGAGGCACAAAAGAAACAACATTAAAGTTTATCATAAGTCGGTACCACAACAGCCAATTTTATTTTGATCGACCAATCGACATCTATGGGGAAGTTATTTACAAACTGATAGGTCTATCAAACAAAGGAGACCTAGTACCAGTTGGTATAAAAGAAGGACTAGTCAAAGAACTAACTGGGTCAACATCAGGGAAAAAATCGAAAGGGTTGATGATTAGCCACATAACAGCTCGAACACCACAGATTGTGGCCAAGACCGTAGCCACGACACTCACAATGGCAAGCCGTGGAAGCAACCTCAAACTAGATATGTTGGAGGTAGTAGACACCATTGCAACCAACAAAAAGGTATATAGATGGGTTGAGTGTGTCACTGACATGCTCAAAAACATCTGTGAAAAATGCCAAGAGACAGGAGGAATTATCAGGTTTCCATCCCTTATGTTATGGATAGTAATGTACTCTTTGTGCCCTGTCAGGGATAGACAATTTCAAGAACCAACAAGATTTCATATGTGGAGATTCAAACCATTCGCCCAGAGTGGAACAATGAAGGAACTTGCAAATGGGAGAGTGTTGTTGGAAACCTGGCTCCAATAGTTAAAAGTCTACACAACCAGATGGAGGGTGCCTCAGAAAATCTGATGAAGTCTGCCTAAAAAGGCCCACATTCAGCTAGAACTTGACCATACCATGGTGTGGTACATGTAGGGTGCCAAAACAAATGCAAAGACCCTCGACTACTATCCGACAGTCGAAGAGATATTTCAGGAGCTATCTCGACAAACGGGAACAAAAGTACCAATACCAGCAAAGGCAAAGGAAAAAGACTTCTCGATAAAGGAACCGCTGATAGACCAGGAGAAGGAGGAGGATTATGAGCGTAAACTATACATCAGTACCTTTGTGTCAGAGGAGACATCGGTCGAAGGCACTGGTCGACTGCAAATCATAATCAAGCCTCCGACAGCACAAAGGGAAGAGACACATGCAGAACAACAGGTAACCAATCCGACTGAAGAAAATCTCATCCCGACTCAAGAGCCAAGGGGAGAGATAGAAACTAAAAACCCATAGTATGTTGTCACCAAAGAGAATATAACCAAATTGTCGAAGGAGATAGTAGCCTCAAGAAAAAGGAAGAAAACACAGCAACAACAACAAGGGAAAGGTAAGCGCAAGCTTATCATTGCAGAGTCCTCAGAAGATGAGGAGGAATTGGAAGCCACGGCCCTCAACATAACAAAAGATGCCACAGCAAACAAAGTTCCAGTGGAAACCCAATTTCAGAAATTTGTCGAGGTAGGGGCACAACAAGGCCGACCGAAGAAGGAAAAGAGCACACACCATTTGACCGCCGAAAATTTTATGGATCTCGTATCTACACCCCCACCTCCGTCTCTAACAAAAATAATAGAAGAGATAATACCAAAATAGCTTTCAGTAAGCCCACTCGACTTATGCAAGAATGTTATGTCGAAGGCTGTGAAGGAAAAGTTCAACTGTGACAGAGACCTCCAGGCATACATTGAAAAACTGCCTGAGATATTCACCAAGGTGCTAAAGCTCTCTACCAAAGCACCTTTGTTCGATGTCGGTGGATCCCAACTACCCATTTCCCAACCTATCCAAGTACTCCAGAGGGCAAGACTATGGCAATAGTAAGCTCGATGTTCCAAAGGGACCCCGACAAAGAAGCTGAAGTTGTCGCAAGTCGGACCACATCTATCATTCCGACTGAACACGAACCCCACCTACCAGCCTCTGAACTGACTGACAATGAGGAAGAAGAAAATATGGAGGACATAAATTGAGAAATAAACCAACTATTCTCCGACCTGGACTCACCCCCTCAGATCCACAATCCATCACCAGACCACACTTCCACCAATCCAATCACACCCGACCATTCACCAACATCATCACCACCACCACCCGACTCAAAACCTCTAGTTCAACCAGTTGCACTAGAACCACATCCACCGCAACCATCAGCACCAACCACATCCACTTTTGGACCCCCTATATCCAACCAACCAAAGGCACAACCAGATGCAACAGTAATCCAATATACTCAAACAAAAATACCATCAATCACTGCTGCCCATCAAACAGACAATCTAGACTTGACTCTTGTAGGTACACAGGGGCCGAAACAAGCAGAAACACAGAAGCACAAAAAGAAGATGGAGAAAAAGAAGAAGGACCATCATGGACAGACAACAATGGTCCAAATCAGTCAACTTGGGTCAACCACTGCGGTCGATACAACCAAGTTGAGAGATGCAGAGCTAGGGCAACCCCTGAAAACACTAGCAGTCGAAGCAAAGACAAGGAGCCAGCATAGATGTGAGGAGCTAGAAAACAAGGAAAAAGAACAAGTCGAGTTCCTTAACAAATGCAGAAACTTGGTACAATCTGTGATACCAGGTCCAACAGAGGTCGACACCGACAAGCCGCTAGAAAAGGATTATCATCTATTTGAGAGTGTGGTGTCGACACTGCAGGCACAAATCCAGGACACAAAAGAGGAGCAGAAAGAAGAAACCGTTCGACTACTGATGGAGCAGCACACAGCCTTTGCAGAAGCATAAAAGGTTTTGCAAGATCACATGGAGGATTATGTCATTACAGAAGAATTACTGCGATACTGGCCCGCTTACTACGGGAAAGTCTATTAGCAAACCAGGCAGACTCGACAAGAGATCCAAGCACTAGAGAAGAGGAAAAGCACCGACGAAGCACTCAGACGCACAATTGAAGATCAAATAGTGCTTGAAACAGCCAAACTGCAGAAGCTCGAGCGAGAATCACATCAGTGGGTGCAACAAGCCATTCCAAACTTAGAAAAAGTAGACATCATCTGCCCGCAGATGAAATGACTGCTGGAGACAGCAAAGGAAAAGGACCAATTTATGGGTCCCGACATGGAAAGAATAGATGAAATTTCCATTCAAGAGAAAATATCGATCTTATCAAGTCTGACTACACTAACCATCGACATACAGAAAATATTGCAGAGTTGGATGGATTTCCAACATCAGCTAGTGGTGACAGCTGAAGCAATTGTCGAAGTCTACGTACAGAAGAGACCAACCATCAAACTTCACAGCCCATGAAGATCAAGCACAAGAATTACTGCTTAGAAAGATAAGGAAATTTTGGTACCTCCCTGTTTCTTCGGGACGAAGAAACGTTTTGTTCATGGGGGAAATGTTGGAGAAGCAAGTCAATATGCCAACTTGAATGATAGCCGACTTGGTCGATTAGCCGACTAAGTTGGTCAGCCAACTAATGAGAGATTAGGTCGACCACCTAAGATCATGTCGGTTGAGTGAACCGACAGGTAGTTATTTGTAATTGTTTGTAAATCATATATATTAGGTTGTTGAGCCAGATGAGAACTCGGTTTAGTTCTCTATATTGTATGGACCCTTTCACTATAATATAATCTGTTATTCTACTTACTTGGTCTTGTCTCTTGTCTCTGTTATGTATGTCTGTATTAATGTGTATTATTGGTAACCCTATGTGATCTGTGAGATTACAACATGGACCCAATGGTGCTAGTGACTATATATAGACTAAAAGGACTCCGGATTTAGACATACTTGACCAAATTGGACAAGGGAGGATTATAATCCTAAAACCCCCCTGAATGCTAAATTTTACAATTTGCGGGCCCTGGTAACTAATACCATAGGTCACCCATTACAACAAGTAAATTAACTGATCAATACAAGGAGCTGGGGAAAAAATCACATCGGAAAAAATCCCCCTCTCTAACTAAGTAGATAGAATCAGGATTCAAATTTAAAAAACTTGAAAATATGTTGTTGCAACCTTCATCTTTGTGATGTAGTGAAGCAACATGCATGATGTTCTATGCATAGGTATCCTAGGGCCTGGCATGTAGACTTCTCGATCTTCTCCCAAAATGATGATGGAAGGAAGGAGGAATGTAACCTTTGCCTCTTTCTGGATGAAGAGGTGTATGATCCACTCTATTATTCTGAAGGAAGTGTAACTGATCAGACCTTGCCATGTAGCATCTCACAGGGAGTTTGTTGCATCTCTCTAAAGGAGGTGAGATTGCATGACACAACGCAAGGTTCTTTGTCTTCTGTGTGTCAGATGGATTTCCAGTCATCTTCCTAGCTTCCTTCTTGGGGGTAGGGACTGGATCTGGATCTGAGTCAACCTGAATCTCAATATCATAAACTGATACAACTAGTTCTGCAATACTAGTGGAAACTGCAAAAGAAGTAGATGAAATTTTTTTACCTCCCCTTTCAAGTGACAACTGAGAGTGCGCTGGTTCTGAAAAAGGCAGGAACTGTGAGAACTCATATACCTTGGAGGCATGATTTGCAGTACCTTTTTCTATGATGTTCCCAGTATAGATATATGTGATCTCCACTGACTCAGTACCAAATATCACTCACTTTGGAGGGCCAGTGTGAGTCATCTGGTATATAGATAACTGATTTGCAGCCAAGGAGGGCACATAAAGCACATATTTGAACTTTCCATGTTAAATCTTGATAGAAATATTCCTCTTGGATCGAATTTGATTGTTATTACCCATATGAATACTAGGGCCATCAAAATACTATAAAGAAGAGAATGATTCTCTGGATGCAACCATGTGATTGGAAGCTCCATAATCAATGAGGAAGGCATGTGTTGTTGAATAGCTATCCTTCAGTGCATGGCATGTCTCTTCATGTTCTTCAGTTTCTTCTCTATGGTTAGCCTTCCTTATGCTAGCAGGTACAATAATGTTATGTTTCTTCAGAAGAAGAGCCATTTCATCAATTTTTCTTCTCATACAGGAGATTTCTGGATGAAATCCCCTTCCACGGTAAGAACAAAGGGTCTTTCCTTTGCCATTATTCTTGCTTCTCTTTGAACCTGAAGGCTCATTTAACTGCTCTTTATCCACAGGAGACTCATCCTTTTTCTTCCCCTTACCACTCACAACCTTAGGTCCTCCAACAACCATTTCTTGATCTCTGGAAGATTGAATGAACCCCATTTGGATCAACTTGTCATGCTCATGGGTGAGAGATTCAATGAAGGCATTAACAAAGGGAATCCTTGAATTTGGAATAGTGAGCTTCCCTGAATGAAAGGTTGATACAAATACTGGGTAGTCTGCATCAAGTTTTGAGAGGATGGCAAGAATGAGCTGGTCATCCTCCTTCTCAACCTTGCACAGCTTCAACTGGAACATCGGGTGCTTGAATTTGGTGAAGAAATCATTCAGTGTTCTGAAGTTGGCTGGATGAAGAGAAATCATCTCATTCTCTAGCTGATAGATCCTCAGGTCATCCTTCTTATCAAAAAAGGAATCAAGCCTATCCAAAAACTCATTGGGAGTCTTCAATCCATTGATGTGGAAGAGAAGATCTCTAGAGATTGAGAGGCACAAGAATCCATATGCTTCATCAAGCCTATTCCAGTATTTTTCTTTGTCAATATAATGAACTAGATATGCCTCTATCTCCATTATGAGTATGAAGAGTCTTTTGGAGAAAATTTGCATCTCCATGTCCTCCTTCCACTGGTGGTAGTTGAAAGGAGTGAGAAGCTCCATTGGAGGGGCCATTGTGATGCTTGCAACGAATGCAGTGAAGGAGACTGAGCTGTTGTAGCGAATGCAGTGAAGGAGACTGAAAACCTATAAATCACACAATCAAACAGACAAAGTAAGGTTGAAATCCTACACTTTTGGAATTTTATTCACACCTAGCATAGTGTATCAAAGAAGCTTGATAAACAATTAATTTACTTGGGATATTAAGTGGTAAATTATCTGTTTTTGGTGCAGTGCTGGAAGGAGCAATTTTGCTCAAAATTGTTTTTTTTATCCAGGTATGAATCTGTAGTAGGAGAAGGGCCTTGTCCTATCAAGGCTCTAATACCATATTTAATTGAGCACATAGATCTATGGACCAACACACAACTCACAAGATAGATCATACAATTTTACTCAAAAATTGAAGAATGAAACAGTGCAAAAATGACTTTCAACTATGAATGCTTTCATTAATCAAAAGTAATTAGATAATTAATTACAATGTAGTAAAATGGCTAAATAACCTCATGCAATTCAAATCCATGTGAGGAAATTCGAATTGTTTGACTCTACTTAACTACAAGGCAACTGCACTTGTCTAAATCACTCTCGGAGTTCAAAAACCCAACTTAAGTGTCTAATTCAATATTAATTATCAGTTAAATAGTCTAAATTGACTGAGGTAGGTGCGCAAATGCACCTCACCCACATGCTTCCATGCATAGCTAGTGCTAACTAAGTAGAACTGAATGTAACTGACTCCTAACTGAGCTTGACTAGTCACCAACTAAAGTCAACTAATGGAGGTTGGTGTTGGCACTCCCAGTGGCTCCTAATTTGTAGCGATTGATATAGGAGGCTCCTAAATAGATGCATGCAAGTGCAATCAATGGCAGTTAGCCTCAATTATTGTTCCCCACACTTTAGTAACTGGTATATGTGCCTCAATTAGGCCAAGTGGACCCAATGGTGCTAGTTACTAAACTTACAGACTTAAAGGACATCGGATTTAGACATAATTGACCAAATTAGACAAGGGAGTATTATAATCCTAACAGTAATCAAGAAGAAGGAATACCAGCTAATACTGTCAATCCTTTTCAAAGTTGGTGCAAGAATACTCAGTGTTTGTTAGCACATTCCATTCTGGAAATCTAACCATTCGAAATTGGCAAATGCCATCACTAGCAATCTTTATGCAGTCCTTGACTCAAGAGCAAGAAAAGCTATTGCAAATGAGCACCATCAAAATAAGCAAGGACCAAGCTCTTGCTGTAGGTGTTTTGAATGCATCCAAAGGTAAGTAGAAAGCCAAGAATTCGAAACAACCAGAGAAGAAGAAAAAAGACATACCCAATAATCCTAATGGGGGTTTGAATCCTTGCAAGGAAAAGGAAAAGAAGGGAAACGAGAAAACCAAATGCACCTATTTCCACATGGGATAGCATCTAGAGAGTGCTTGCATGAAGAATACCATTGATATGATAGCATAGTTCTTGGAGAAGAACAAAATCCCAGTTTCAGATAGCGCAAGGAAGAAGGATTGCAGTTCAGGTTCTGACAACAAGGAGAAGGGTCATGCTTTGGTTGTAGGTTCTTCAGATCCCTCTGCCTTCATCATTGATTCAGGAGCATTAAGATATATGGATTCTGTTAGAGAATTCTTCACTTCCATGTATTTGAATAGTGGCCCAGTTGTTTGAATGGGTGATGAATCTAAGATCTAGTCCAAGGGAGTTGCCAGGATTGACCTTGACAATAGATATTTCAATAATGGCGTGTATGTACCAGAATTAGAAACAAACTAGTTTTCAGTATACCAAATTAAACATAGTGGACAATCCAAGAGAGTAACATTTATTCCATATGAGGTTCAGATAGCAGAAATATCCTCCAACAAAGTTGTGGCATTAGGGTATACACAAATTAATAGGCTAGAATGTACAAATTCTCCAAGTTTCTTCCAAATTCCAGTTGGCAAGTGCTTCTATCTCATGCTAATGAAACCTCCAAGATTTGGCATGAGCTATTTGGCCATATTAACTACAAATACCTTCAAGCATTGAACAAGGATGAGATGGTGGAATGGATTCCTCCTATCAAATCTTCCAATGGTGCATGCATTGGTTGTGTGGTGGGAAAGAATCCAGAGCGCAACTATGTTAAGGGGAATGCAAGAAGAGCTACACAAGCACTTGGATTGGTGCATTTAGATATCATTGGTCCTCTTCCCACTCCCTCCTATGGAGGATCAAGGTATGATCTCACTTTCATAGATGATTTCTCAAGGTTTTGTTGGGTCTACTTCCTTAAGTTAAAATCTGAAGTCTTTGAGACTCTGAAGATTTGGAAGGCCCTTGTTGAGAATCAAAGTGGGAACAAGATTAAAATACTTAGGAATGATAATGGTAAAGATTATGTGAATAAAAATTTGCAGCACCTATGTGAGGAATGTGGCATCCAAATGCATCATTCGGTCCCCTACACACCACAACAAAATTGTGTGGTAGAGAGGAAAAATAGGGCTCTCAAGGATATGTCTACATGCATGATTGAGGCTAAGGATTTGAGTCCTAAGATATGGGATGAAGCCATCAATTGTTTTGAATATATTCAGAATAGGGATTTACACAAATCAGTGGAAGGAAAAACACCTTATGAGGCTTGGTTTGGTCACAAACCAAATATCTCACATTTCAGGATTTTTGGCTCAGGGGCATGGGCACGAATTCCATCATAAAAGAGGAAGGAATTGCAGACACAAAGAAAAGAATGCATAATGGTGGGTTATGGTGAATACACAAAGGGCTACAATCTATTTTATACATCCACATACAAAAATTTCATTGAAATAAGTGTGCAATTCGAAAAGGAGATTATACCAGATTTTAAACTAGCACCGGGGGAATGCTCTTATCCTCAACACCATGATGATGTAAGTGATGATTCCACTTATAATTTTTCTGATATTTCTGATAAAAATATGGCTGAAGATGGTGTTTCTACACATGACTCACCCTCAATTCCCAAGTCGGCAGAGAAAACCATACAAGCTATTGGGGATTTAGCAGGAAATCCTCTAGATCCTAGGAAGACAAGATCATAATTTTACAATGCTTCTTTTGCAAGTGAAGTTGATCTTGCTGATAATTTCTATATGATTATTGGATATGATCCACAGTCATATCAGGAACCATCGCATGACCCAATATGGAAATCATCCATGCAATATGAATTCAATTCTCTACAAGAGAATGAGACTTGGGAATCGGTTCCCTTGTCTCCCTTGTTCCCTTGCCTCCTAAGAGAAATCTTATGCAATGCAAGTGGTTCTATGCTTCTAGGAGAAATACACATCCTATGGACAAGATTTGTTCCTCTAGTCTGAATGGTTCATATCTAGAACAAACAATACACAACATAATAGGAAGACTTTCCCTAGAATGAGTGGAGATCTGGAATAAGTGTCTTTGATGCAAAAGTGTAGTTGTTTCCTGCAATGAAAGATATTCACTAATGTACCTGCATGATCACATGAAACCAAAACACAAGATCAAAAAGCACCAGAAAATGTTCCACTATTCTATATTAGTGACTAAGGAATCTAATAATAAAATACACAATACTAACACAATATACTTTATGGGAAAGGGACCAATTTTGCATTAATGAATGAAGAAGAAGTTACAACCTATGCCTTAGTGTCAATAATCTCCTTCACAATGCCAATATATTGTCACCGATAGCTCCAACTTGCTCCTCCTATGCTCACCCTACTGATTTAGGCCAGAATGTCAATGCAACAGCATAACTTTGCTCTATCTCATCCATGGATATGAGCCTGCTTTTATAGGCCTTGGGAGGATAGGGATGGTTGATTAAATGGTGGGTGAGGTGGATAGGAGATCCCAAAAGGATGGATCTTGATCCTAGGTGGTCCTCAGATGTAGGGATAAGGGAGACATGAAGCCTTCCTTCGAGAAGCTTCGTGGAAACCTCTCTTTTTCACTTTTTACCAAGGGCACCGCTTCTTCCCCACTATGACAGAGTAGTGATAGGGAAGAACCACGCCTTGTATAAGAGGTAAAGGCAGTGCCACCACCTACTTCCAAAATATTAAAGGTGTCCTGAAGAGGGTAATGCTCATGGACTAAAGGGTAGGAGCAATGCTGCATTTTGATATGCAGGATTGATATCTGGACCGGGATTTTCACTTCAATATTTGGGATTCAGGGAAAATATTGTGTTTGGGGCCTCATCACATGATGATGATGAGATTTATGTATAACAAAATTCCTCCCAAAGCACAAGGCTAGAGGGATACAATAGGTGAGAGCTTTGAAAGAGCAACTTATCGCTTCGAGGCAAGAATCAATTTGATCGAAGATCAACAACCAGGCATCTGCAATACATCAATAATTTCGACTCATGAACAAATGTGTCCTCATCATGGCTTCAGACCAATACAAGGTAGATCCATGAGAGAGATTAACAACCATGGCTACTAGAATAAAACGTATATCCATGTGATAGAGGACTCAAACTTGGGACATAGATACTAGAAATACACTGTAGATCTATGTAAAATGAACACAAATTCAAACACAGCCATGACCATACAAATGTGGATCCATGATAATACTTCATACAATATACTCCATTGCAACCTAGGGAGAAATCTATGAGTGCTTTAACGCATTCTCGAGGTCTTCATCTTGTCTTCCACAAAGTATGATTCTATCCATGTGATTACAATGATCTGAAGTCTAACATGGTAGAAACCACTTGATTTCCGGCCAATGATGTGAACCGTTAACAAGTGCGAGGGAGATCACCATTGATAACAATGATTCCCAAGGTACCCTAGTATAATCTACTGAGTGTGAATAGATGATTTGATGTCGAACACTCAGTCGAATCTATAGATCAAAGGTCAATGATGTAAACCTATGTTGAGAGAGAGAGAATCTGTCATTGAGGCATACATATCTCAAGCTACTAAACTTGTTTCTAAGACTAATTCCCAGATAATGAGCTGATGTCGACATGAATAGTCTCGTCGAAGGAGGGACATGATGAATCCCACATCGATGACACAAAACTTGAAACAAAGTTTTGGAATGTTTTCGATAATGTAACCATAGGACTGACTCAAAAGGTACTAACACAAAGGTTATTTTGATTGCAGAGGTAAACTTTCAATTTCCCTTTGAACATCGGAATGGCACAACAAAAGAATTGGCATCATTGACTCGACGAAGCAGAACACGATGCGACAATGGACAATGCATTCTTTGAAAGACTCAAAGGAGTGACATGACTCATGAAAGTGGATCGACTCAAAGACAAGTTGATTTACCCAATTGACTGAATGAAATGCAGACAAGTGCCAGTTTCAAAGGTGATGACAAACTGCCATTTTATTTGCAAAATGAATTGATTTCCTTCCCTTAATTTCCCCATAATGATTGATGAGTTCCTCTTTTTCTTTTTTGCGAGTTCAAAGAGGGTAACAAACGCTCGTTGTAGATTGTCCGAAGAGAAGTCCATTCTCATACGATTTACGAACCTGAGAAAGGAGGGGTTCATTTCCAAAAGAGGGTCTCTCAATGTTTAGTTTAACGAGTCCAATGAAAGTTAACTCAGCATCATTCACATTTAGAGAGTCTGAATGAAGATGGAAGAAGACTCCAAAAAGGGTCATTTTTCGTAAATAGTCAATCTGAACCGAAAAAGAGATAAAATACCGTCGGAAAGACAACTCTTCAATTACTTTTATGAGCATGAAGAAGACAAGTACTCGACAATATTTTCATATTTAGGGACTCTGAAAAGAGTTTAAAGGAAACTCCAATAGGTTTCTTTTACACGATGAATAGAATTTATGAACCTGAAAAGAATCAGAAAAAGACTCAAAACTTTGATGTTGGGTTTTGGGAGCATGACCAAAGTGTCAAAACAAATGCTCATGGGCCTTTTTTGTTTTTAGAAGTACAAAAAAGTCAAAAAACAAACTTCCCCATAGACAAACTATTTATTTTTCTTCCCTGCAAAACTCTAAAACGCTATTAGTGTTCCCAAAATATTTTTTAAATGACTTTTATGAACTATAAAAGGGTATTTTTTGATAAAATTATTTTAAAACATTAAAATAATAAAAAAAATCCTAAAAATATATTATAAAATATGAGTAAATAGTAAAAAACAAGTCATTTTACCATTTACCATACCTTGGAGAGAATTTTGGGAGATTTGTAGTGCAAATTTCAATCGGAGATTACGGATTCATCCACTGTCCATTTTTCGCATCATTGGGTCTAGGTAAAATCTTGAACCCTTCCCTTCCTTTTCATGGTTTCCAATTTTTTATTTTGATGAGTTTTTGAGTTCAATGGGAAAACCTAAAATACCAACGGCGGGTGCCGCATTTGGCCTTTATGGGAAAGGCGATGCCCGATGAAAATCATGTTTTTTCAGTTAAACTCGGGTGGTGGAACTACTATGTCTTAACTAGGCAGAGGTAGTGTCAGCCGTGAGCTCCAAAAACTACTTGCCCTAGACACACAAAAAGAGTTTGAGCATTTTTAATGATGAAATGTGTTTCTAATTAGCTCATTGATGGTTTTTGGCAGGTTCATTTGGTCAAAAATGGTAGTCTGGAAGGAAAGACAACATGATTATGATCATGCACGTGCCGCAAGAAATGTAGTTTGTGTGGCTACCCTGTGAGGCTATGGCCTCCTGAAGTTCTTTTGTACCCCTAGCATGGTTTCACATGCCTACTTACTGGAATATATCCTATGGATGTGGAATCCAGAGCAGCCGTATTTTGAGGTAGGACCTCATATTCCGACTATGGAGATAGAAGACATATACTTTCTGATAGGGTTTTCCATAAGAGGGGCTCCTATTTCTATGACTGCTTCCCGAGGTGGGGACATCACTACATAGGAGCTCATATATCGCCATTGTCTCCCAGGTACAAAAATGTCAGGTAAGAATATTCCTATCAACGCTGTGATGGATCTTCCACTACAGACAGTGTTATTTACTATGCAGAGGGTGGCAGGGAGCCAAGGGCCCTACCAGGAATCCTCGGTAAATATGTTGTATTCCCTGGAGGCCATGGCACCTAATGTCCATAACTAGGCTGAGGAACTATTACCTGTATTGAAGGATCAACTGACGAAATGTCGACAAGGAGAGTTGAAACAGCTAGGGTACGGGACCATCTTACATTCTTTTTGTTCAAGAGGGTACCCCTCATGAGAGCCCAGGTGGTGTTCATAGAGCTTAGAGCTAGGGATCCCCACATGTCACAGTGGGTAGACATCATGGCCCGCACAGAAGGTGGCAGGGCCAAGGTGAAGTTCGAGGCCACCTTTTTCCGATGGCTAAGTGATCAGATCCTCATGATTGAGGATTATGCATATACAAGGACTAACTTCATAGGAGATCCTGACCTACCACTACCACCTGGAGAACAGTGAGGTGACATCAGTAAGAAGCAAAACCTAAGATGTTGATTACGTTTTATGTTTTTTATGTTTTTCATGTTTTATGATTTTTATGTATGATAACAAGACCTAAATTTTTACATGAAGATGTTGGTGATGCACGGCTTGGGGGGGCCTCCCTAATGGATAGGAGAGCAGGAGATCTATTTGTTCATAGAGGTGATGATGAGCTCACAGAGCTCAAGGAGAACCTGGATAGACTAACTCTAGATATCTTGTATTCTACTATTGATGACCTGCCTAGGAGGTTCCAAAGACATATTGTGGGAGTATTGAGATGCTTCAGTCTCTTGCTATGCAAGGTAGCAAGGGCCATTATGTGCTACCACGAGCACCATTAGAGTGTTCTGCATGATGTATCCCTGAAATCTTATCTAGCTTCAGGATTTTTGTATCATTTTGTATTCCTGAAAACCACAGTGCTTCAGATGAGGTCTCATGACCATATTTTTTGTAAAAACACTTTTTATACATACATACATACATACATATATATATATATATATATATATATATATATATATATATACAGACTCAATTACGGTGTTTANACAATCATATTATCATACCTCTAGATATCCCTATAAGTAATGAAATCAAATTACCTTTCTAATAGACGCACCCTCTGAAAGAGGCGGAGAAGTGTAGGGTTCCTGATAGTGTAAACGTGATTTAGGTGACAAACCACTAATTGAGAGTCCATAAACACTACCAAATCATGAATGTCCTGAGATGCAGCCTCGGTGAGTAAACCCGTCACTGCTTGATACTCGACAATGTTGTTAGTAGCTGGACCGATACAAACCACTCCTGAACTGACTACATCCTAAGTTGGGGAATACAACACCCAAGATGCTAAAGCAAGGTTCAAGGTATGATAGCATGCACCATCAGTGAAACCATAAAAATCCATCCAATCTGCATAACCAAAACATGGTATAAACAGTATGGACATCAAACTCAAAACCATATTGAAAAAGACAAAACACACTGAAAGCCAAATATACATATATACAAGGTACCATACATAAATGTCTTAGGAATAGTACCTCTTCAGGTACAACCCATTGCGAGGTTGTCCAAAGGGTATCCCGTCATAATCTATGAGCTCATAAGTCCCTTTCTCTAAGACCTTACTAACAAAAAAGGGACCATACCACATGGATTCGAACTTTCCCTTCACTAGTTTATCGTGTCTCTAATCGTAAGTCAGGACTAGGTCACCTTCATTAAAGACACGAGGTTGAACAGACTTGTCATATTGTGCCTTCACATGTTTCTTGTGTGCCTCGTTAGCCAAGGAAACATCTCTTCTAGTTTCGTCAAGGTTAGTCAAGTACATAAATATTTCTTCCTCGGCCGAAGTGTGTGGGAAAATTTCTACCGCGATTTTGAGTGACATAATTTGACACTCGATAGGAAGGACAGCGTCTAATCCATAGACCAGCTGAAAATGCATGAAACCGGTTGTCGTTTTTACTGAAGTTCTGTAATCCCAAAGTGAGGAAAAAAGATTCAAGTTCTAGTTGGATTTATGATCTCCGGCCATCCTACACAGCATAGTTTTTAAAACTTTGTTAATGGCCTCAACCTGACCATCAGCCTATGGATAATACGGAGTTGAGTTTTTGTGACAAAAACCCAGCTTAGCACTCGGCTCAGCCATCATCCAATTCCAAAAATGAGATCCATGGTCAGTGACAATATCTTGCGAGACTCCAAACCTAGCTATCATGTGATTGAATAAAAAAAGGGTGGTGGTCTTACCATCCTCTGCATATGTAGGCATTGCCTCATCCCGTTTTGTGAAATAATCCATGGCTACGATGATGTAACCATCCCCCCCGGCTGAGGTTGTCTTATAATGCATAAAATAAATACCCCATTTGGAAAAAGGGCCAACTACAATGACGAGGTGTAAAGGAGCAGGGTGGGTGCACGTTTTCAGATAAAAGTGTTGGCAGGGTGGGCATTTCTTAACCTCCTTATGACAATCTTTGAAGATCGAAGGCCAGAAATACCCAGCGCAAAGGATTTCCTGGGCTATATCCATCCTAGAAAGATGACCGCCACATGCTCCAGAGTGGCAATCATTCAAAATGATTTCAGTCTCTTCATGTGTAAGGCATCGTCGAAGGATGGAATATATGCCATGGTGGTACAATGTGTCATTCAAAATGACATAGTAATTTGCATGGTGACGGACACGATGACGATCATCACAGGATATGTTAGGTTGAAATATATGGGTCTGGAGATAGATGATCAAATATCCATACCATGGGTCAGTTGTGCTTATCAAGAACAAGAACTCATCTAGAAATGAATCATTGGGCTCAACTTCTGTCAAAGCATAGGGAAGGTCACACATCACCTCCGCAAAAACCAAGGATTTCTTCGAAGTAGCCTTGGTGAAATCGAGATCAAATTCCTGTAGGATAACAATCCAACAGGAATATTTTCCCCCTAGTACCTGACAGGTCAGAATGTAGTAAATAGGGTTTTGATCTGTGAGTACAGTTGTGGTACGAAGCAGAATGTAATGACAAAATTTCTGAACAGCAATGACAGTGTGGTCAAAGCTAACTTCTCCACACGTGAGTAACGGGTTTCGGAGTCAATGAGACTCTTAACCATGTAATATATCACGTGTTCTTGGCCATTGGGATTGTCCTGCGCCAGAACCATTCTGATGGTAGTAGCAGAGGCAGCAACATACAAGAGAAATTCCTCTGAATAATCTAGGGGGTGTATCATGGGTGAATGAGTCAGAGCATGCTTCAAATTGTCAAAGGCTCGTTGGGCCTAGTCATCCCAAAAGAATGGGGTTTCCTTCTTCAGGAGATGCATATAACCATGCTTTTTCTCGACAAAGATGCACACGAAACTATGAAGAAATTTTTCCTTCCCTTTCAAACTTTGGAGTTCAGTAAGGTTTATCAGGGGAGGTAAGGCCAAGATAGCAGCAATTTTTAGAGGATCAATCCGAATGCCATCTTTGGAAACCATGAAGCTAAGAAGGCATCCAGTATCTACACAGAAGACACACTTGTGTGGATTCAATTGTATGTTATAATGAAAACACCTAAGAAAAATGTCTCTAAGGTGCCCTAGATGGTACTCATGTTGCTGTGAATGAGAGGGGAGGTCATCACGGTATGATTCCACTATGTTCTTAATGTCATGAATTGCATAGGACATGGCTCATTGGAATGTACCTCTAGTGTTCTTGAGGCCAAAAGGTAACTTATGATACATGAAGGTTCCTTATGGGAAAATGAAACCCGTCTTATGTTGATCGGTGGGTAGAGTCTCTATCTAATTATAGCCAGAAAAACCATCCATGAAAGAAAAGATGATGCTTCCAGCATAGTTATCGATGATCTGATCGATATGTGGAGTCAGGAAATTGTCCTTAGGACAAGCCTTATTCAAATCATGAAAATTGATGCAGACTCTAATAGTGCACTGCTTTTTGGTTACAGGGACAATATTAGATACCCATTCCGCCAGGGGAATGGGATAAATAAACCCCGCCTTAGAAATTTTCTCTACTTTAGCTTTGATAGCTGTAACTTTCCTAGGATGGACTTGACGTAATTTTTGTCGAACAGGTGTTTCCGTGGGGTAATTTTTAATCTCATGCACAACGATCGACTGATTGATCCAAGGCATTTCCTCATAAGTCCAAGCAAAAATATCATGGAATTATTTGAAAAGAGATCTAAAATCTTCAGTTTCTTCCATTGAGCAATTCTGTCCTATGTGAACATGCTCAATGGTTCCAGGCTTGACTGATATGTCAATCGGATTTGTCTTAGTGATGTTGCAAATATTTACTTTGAATTCTGTGTTTTGCAACAAAATAGGAATTTTTGGATGGGTGAAAATATTAGTATTGATAAGAGAAACAAGGTCAAAACCTAATGAACTAGCGTTGGGAAGAAAAGAAGATCGATGATGGTGATCTTCCCATACAGGTTCATTCGCACTCATGATCTCCATAATGGACTCGTCCGAAGGAAAAGTCTATGTGAGATAGTATAGAGTGGGAAGAGAGGGTTCTAGCCAGTAGGGAAAATGGTAAGGATCTGAATCTATCAGATGAAGATTATCTGGTTGGACATCAGAGGCAGATTGGACAACATCATATATCGCTTCATAGGGGCCTACAGAGGATGACTCAACAACTTCGTTACCTTTGGAACTAAAACCAGTCGTGGAAATCATGTTCATGGTTGCCACTTCTGTACTAGGAATGGCTGAAGGAAACACTCCCATAAGGGTTGAATATTTCAACAGACCTGCACCAATCGATTGATAAGGAGGAGGGGACTGACCTAGCATAGGGATATTATTCACGGTGGGACTAGTAACATCCGGTGAACAAAATTCAAGTTGATCAATAATTACAATTTTTCCAAAATGAGGAAACTGGAGAGTTTGAAATATTGTCGAAGCGACGATAGTCACGGCATAGAACCAGTTTCTCCCCAATAGGATATTGTAATCTAAAAAGGCATCCTCTACTTCCACCTAGATGGAAACAACTTTTCCCCCAAGCTCAACTAAAAGGGCCGGTAACAGAACATGAGGCTAGAAACCTCGTCCATCAAAATATTTTAACGTTGTAGGAGACTTTGTAAGCTCAGGAGAACCAATGGCTCTCTAACAGGCTATAGAAAAGACTGAGGTTGAAGCTCCTTCATCCAAGACGGTCCGATGGTCCTTTTTCCCAATTACTCTAGAGGCAATTTGAAATGCAAGTTGGCGAGGTAATTTGGACTTATAGTTCTCCACATTAAAATGAATTCAATTGGTATTATCTGGGTCTAATACCCCCAAAGCTGTTAGCAGGTTTTTCGATCACAAGAGGGCCATTAGATGAAGATGGAGGGGAACTAGTAAAATGAACTTTCTCATAAGAATGATTCCCATCCTTCTTTTCCATAATTTTGTCATATGACTAACTACGAGTATTCAAATTGATGGTATCTGAAGACATCATTCTGAATTCTTCTATGGAACTAGAAGTTCCTTGATTAGACATATGGTCTATCAATTGTTGTTGAGATGGGAAAGGATCGGTAAGAACCAAGAGAGTAGGATTACTTTTCAGAAACTTACTAATCTCTTCATGACGAGGGCACTCCTTCGTAAAGTGATCACCCCCACATAACAAGAAAGGGTACTTATCTTTTCTTTTCCCTTTGTTATCATTCTCTATGACTGCAGTCTTGGTATTCTCCTATTAGTTTCCATCTTTTTTATTTTTACCCTTTCCTTTTTTCTTATTGCCAGGTGTTTATGTACTTTGGATAGCATTTACCTCGACAGAAACTGTAGGAGTTGAAGGAGTAGTAGCAGAATCATTAGGTTGCTTGGTAGTTTTGGTTGTTGACGAGGGCTAGATTGAACCAACAACCCCATCAACAGGAGTCTCTGTAGGTGGCTTAGTCGGGTCCGTGATAGGAAGAGGAGCTTGCAAGATAAGGTCATACAAAGTCCTGGATTGGGAATATACCAAATCCAGATACTGAGCACGACTGATAGCCTACTCTTCGATAACAGGACCACCCATGGCCACATCTCAGGAAATGGGAGGCAATAAGGATTTCATGAACCAATTAGCTAACAGTTGGTCTGGGATGGGAGTTTTAATAAGTCGTCTCTACCGTCTCCACTCATGGATATGGCTTATATGTGTGTGGAGGTATTTTGATGAAGTGAGGTCAAAAGGTCAATACCCGTTTCATAATGGATGGGTAGCTGAAAGTGTGTAAGAAAAAAGGTTGTCAATGAGCTAAAATCCACAAACGAATGTTGTGGAAGTTCAATATACCACTTTGCGGCTGTATCAGTCAAAGTTCGCTGGAAGAGTCTCAAAAAAATAGAGTCATCCATCAAGGAGTTCGAAGAACACCATAGATGAAAAGTCATCACATGGGTTTTGGGATCATCTCGCTGCTTCCCATCAAAATTTGGAATGTGCGATGGTAACTTAACTAGAATAGTAGGCCATGAAGGGTTGTTCTAAATGGGATCATTTATAAACTTGGACAAATCGGGTAAGTCCAAACTTGCTAGGAATGGAAGTTGTTGATTAGGTTCAACATATTGGTAGTATTGATAAGGCATATTTGTACCAGTAGGACCATAAGCTAACCGATATATTGGTTGTTGAGCTAGTTGATGGGAATGACCCTCCCAAAGAGCCTCCCGAAGGGGGTGGGCCTCCAAGAGGTGGCCCACCATGTGGTGGTCCTCCAGAAGGGGGACCCCCATGTGGTGGACCCTCAGAAGGTGGGCCTCCAAGCAGTGGTTCTCCCGCAGGTGGGCCTCCAAGTGGTGGTCCTCCAGGAAGTGGTCCTCCATAAGGTGGACCTCCACCAGGTGGGTCTCCACTAGGTGGGCCTCCACCTGGTGGACCTCCACCTAGTGGACATCCACCTGGTGGACCTATAAAGGGTAGGCCACCATAAGGAGGCCCCTTGGCACCTCCAACAGTAAGAATAGGCATTCCTCCCATTTCCAGTATGTAGGACCAATTAGGTTTCCCCCAATGTGTAAACGTGTTTCCGGGATAAGGGATTCCAAGATACATAGTTCCTCTAGATGTAGGTTGATAATTCATATTTTCTACGGGTAATTGATTTGTTGGGTAACCATAACCCCAAGAATACTGGTTAACTGCAGGTTGTGCCCCTAAGGGTTGCACTGAAATTGATGGAGGGTTTACCACATTGGTATGGGTAGGAGGAATAACCACTGCAGGTTGTCCTGCAACAGAAGTCTGCCTAGTACTAGTAGAAACTCCACTAACAGATAACATAGGTCACACTGGGGGTTGCCCATCGGCGTTGGAATGTACTGCCCCTATTTGAGTTGAGGATTTCCCCCCAGCTACAGAGGTTAAGGGAGGACTAAAAACATACCTAGAATTTAAAACTATAGGGTTGGAGATTTGACCTTGATTACGAGGACACATACCATGAGGTGGAACATCATCAAGAGGAGTCGAAGTCTCAGCAAGTGGACTATATCCAGAAGGTCGTGAATCCGACAGACGGGGTAAGAGAGTCGACATAGGTTCTTTATGAAGTATAGGGGTAGCCATAACCCTGTCCATCTTCTCTTGAAAATTACGAGCGAGATCAAGCGATGCTTGAATTATCCTATATGCACCCTCATTCAGAGGAGGGTTTTCAAAAGAGGGTCTAATGACCCCAAACTCAAAAATGGAATGGCCCATAGAATTTCTCCAAAAGGGAGCATCGAGGCCATACTCAGTTTCATCAAGACCATCAATTCGACCTTCCATCAGAGAATGAAAGGAAGTGTAAGCCGCAAGAGACTGTTGGACCAAGGGATTAATATAAGAAGTTAATTTCTCTCCACCTTCTGCAACTGGGATACCTCCCACATGGGAGTTAGTTCCATCTCCTTGATCGGTGGCTTCCATTGGTCCTTCCCGTGTTGCAGGTGGAAATTCAGGTGATAAGCCCTGGTTTCTTCTGGATCATCTCAACTGAAACACAGCCAGATTGTAAAAATTCACTAAACCTAACCTAGGGTTTTAAAACTAAGGAAATCAAACAAAAGTTATCCTACAAAAACTACAGGACACAAGCAAACTTAAGTGACAAGAGGGGATGAATAAGCCGGTTCCTCACCAGAATTGTCAAGTTTTTGCAACTCACGATATACCGCAGGGTCCAAGAGTAAAACGCGATGAGGAGGATCAACCATCCCTCACCTGAATACCCGACTACCTAGACGACACATGCGTAGTAATATCCCCAAGTGTTGTTCTTGGTGTATTGTGCCAACAAGACGGCCAAAAGGGATTTTCTCAAATGGTCACAGGAATAATAGAAGGGCCTTCCGATATACGCAAGGTACATGAAATTCAAACACTCATATCTCTTTTAAACAAGCCTAGACACTCCGAACTGAAAGAAAATCAAACAAATTTTTTACAAAAAAGCCTACTTGGCACCCCTTCCAGAGGGTCACTACCATAGTGGTTCTGAGAGAGCACCGGTTCCTAATTGCTGAGTATAGGCGATGGCACCGTTTATTGCCCACTATGCATGTGTGGTTCCCTGTAGATTTCCAAAACAAAATAATTGCAAAAAAAGCAAAGCTAATCACTGTGAAACTGGTATTTAAATCATGAATTAACAGGAGTATAAAGTACATAAGGTAGAAAAACTCAGATCTAAATAGATCCGATGATACCAAACCAGAATCTACCTAGATTGGCTAGTAGATCTAATTATGAAAACTAGAGCTTGGATTCCATAAAACAGTTAAACCAAGGAAGATCAGATATGCTAAAATTTTGTTCTCCCCTAAGGAGTCAACAGATTTGATTCTAGGAAAAATACACCTCCTACGGAGAGGAGTTATTCCTCTAGTCTGAATGGTTCAGATCTAGAACAAATAGTACACAACAGAATTAAAAGACTTTCCCTAGAATGAGTGGAGATCTGGAATAAGTTTCTTTGATGGAAAAGTGTAGTTGTTTCCTGCAATGATAGCTCTTCACTGATGTACCTGCATGATCACATGAAACCAACACACAAGATCAAAAAGCACTAGAAAATGTTCCACTATTCTATATTAGTGACTAAGGAATCTAATAATAAAATACATGATATTGACACAATATACTTTATGGGAAAGGAACCAATTTTGCTTTAATGAATGAAGAAGAAGTTACAACCTATGCCTTAGTGTCAATAAGCTCCTTCACAATGCCAATATCTTGTCCCCAGTAGCTCCAAATTTCTCCTCCTATGCTCACCCTACTGATTTAGGCCAGAATGTTAATGCAACAACATAACTTTTCTCTCTCTCAACCATGGATATGAGCCTACTTTTATAGGCCTTGGGAGGACAGGGATGGTTGAGTAAATAGTGGGTGAGGTGGATAGAAGATCCCAAAAGGATGGATCTTAAGCCTAGGTAATCCTTAGATGTAGGGATAAGGGAGCCATGAAGCCTTCCTTTGAGAAGCTTCGTGGAAACCTCTCTTTTTTCACTTTTTACCAAGGGCGCCGCTTCTTCCCCACTATGACTGAGCGGTGATAGGGTACAACTGCGCCTTGTACAAGAGGTAAAGGTGGTGCCACTGCCTACTTCCAAAATATTAAAGGCATCCTAAAGAGGGTAACGCTCATTGACTAAAGGGTAGGAGCGGTGTTGGATTTTAATATGCAAGATTGATATTTGGACCAAGATTTTCACTTCAATATTTGGGATTTAGGGAAGATACTGTGTTTGGGGCCTCATCACATGCTGATGACAAGATTTATGTATAACACAGATGACTCATGAACATGCCAATACATACAAAAGGAGGCTCGCGTGATGGAACACAAATAGAAGTGGCTCTAAGAAATGGCTCGAAGAAAGTAGGGAGGGAGTCAACCTAGTACAGGTCATCTCGTTACCTGGGATCTTTTGCCACAGTGGTGGAAGCTTCCTATCCTTATAGAGGATGATCCATATGTGAGCATGGAAAACCAGGGAGAACTTGGAGATGCCTCGAACTCTGGTACAAGTCTAGGGACCTAACAGTATGTTAGCATAATAGTAGCTAGAATATACATGCAACATATTGTGTACATGTGCAGATGCAGGACCGCACCCTCTAGGGGGCTACCAATGGCGTAGAAGCAGGGATTATATCTGCCTTCTCAAATGCAAATGATGCGACAGATTTCTATAATGGAATCACTACGAATAGACATGGAGCAACTAATGGAGGGGGTCACCGACTCATGGGAAAAAACATTGCAAAACAAAAATAAAAAAAAACTACGCTATAAGTGAATCATGGTGGTGGTATCAGGCATATACTCTCTTGAGGTAGAGCCCTTTGCACGGATTCTTCAAGAGGTGACCTGGTATCAAGCATATACTCTCTTGAGGTAGAGCTCGTTGTGTGGCTTCTTTAAGATGCGACTGTCTAATTCAGCGAAGAGGTATGCCCCCTTGCCGAGACGAAGGTCGTTGGCAAGGCGGGGTGATGGAATCTGGTATTTTATGGGAAGAACCAATTCCACACTATGGTTTAAAGGGAATGGGTTAAATCTGGAGCTGGTCTTACAGATCTCTCCATCGTCGCATAAGTAGTGCTGAGATAGATCAGGTGGATCTTCCACGGCCGACGAGGTGGAAGGGAAACTGGTGCTAGAGATCATGTAAATGGTATTGGTTGTGGTTTTGGTGGCCTTTCCCCCAGTCTCTTTTGGAGGAATACGAGTAGGCCTAAAGATGGGAAGAGTCTTTGATGGAACAAGAGGTGGGTGTGACATCATCTCAATTGGTTAGATGGGAGTCAACACATCTTGGGGCATCAAAGGTAGGGTACGTGGTTCAAGGTACCACACAGGAACTCCTAGTGTAAAATCCTGTAAATTGTGGGTTTCCAAGACAGGCTTACTCATGATCCCAAATGGTAGGAAAAGGAAAAGGAAAAAGATCATGTTGATCGGGAATGAAACCCAATAGTTCCCTAGTGACTGAGGTTGAGGTTGCAACTGAGGTTGTGATATGGTCTTAATGGTACTAGATGTGATAGTACACAAATCCGCTATTATAATCGGTGTAGATGGAGGTGATAAGGTTGGGAAGGTGGTAGTCATAGGGGTGTAGGAAAATAAGCCCAGGCCAACAAAAGATAAGGAATGGATTGACACATTGTCGATGGAAGGATCAATGTTAGTAATAATATGTTATGTTGTGGCCAGCCCTTGCGGATTGTAGTACGTTAATTCGTCAACGGTTACGATATTTCCATCATGAGGAAACATCAGGAGTCGAAAGACCATGGAGGCCACAGCTTTCATGGTCTACATGAAACTACGTCCCAGGAGGAGGTTGTAATCAAGTTTTGCGTTCATAACCTTGATGTCAACAAAAACCATTTTACCAACTAATGATAAAGGGACATTCGGAAGAATGCCGTGGAATTTGGTGGGGCGACCATCATAGGCGCAAAGGGAAGTAGTGGAGGGTTGGAGGGTGGGGAACCTGAGTGTCTACCAAACATTGGTTGACATGACACGGGTAGATGCCCCTTCATCAACTATGCAGTGGTGCATGACCAAATTCCAAATTGAGACCGAAATCTGGAAGGCCATAGTAGATGACATTCTGGGTTCTCTACAATCCAAATCGAACGTGATCAATTTGGAGTCAGATGGATCCATGGCACCAAGGGAAGATAACAATGATTTTTCGTTGTGACAAGAATGTCTTGAACAATACTAGAGTGGAAATGGTTGTGGGTGATTGAGCCAAGTCATCAACAATGCTGTAGTTTGAAGCAGCTCACGAATGTTGCGTTGTTGGCGATACGTCATAGTGGAAACCGGAGACCTTTTGTTGCCCCATTAATGGGGGTGTAGATATGTGAATGGGTATCTTAGCAATGTTATAAGTTGATGCCACTGATGGGTCAGCATTTTTCGTGGTCGATCCATACTGATTGCACCTAGTCTGTAGGTTGACTTATTTAGCTGTCATTACCAGAGGGTGATGGACACCTATTTCTGTAGGCGAGGCTGTGGTGGGAGCTGCGGGTGCAGTTGTAACCAGTCCTTGGAGAGGTAATGGATTCTATAGCATCATGGGAGGAGGGCCCGGTGGCATTGGGTTGGGTTGGGTTGATCCTATGCCGCGATATGGTTTTAGAGAAGCTGCTTGATGTGGTCCATATGCTGACATTCATGAGTATAGTGACCATAGACATTGCATAATTTACACAGATGGTTAGTCCGTAACGGATCAGTTCATCCTGGTTGATTAGGATGTTGGGGGTCTTGGGCTGGAGGATTAGCACCATTGTTGTTAGGAGGGTTATGTTGTTGGCCACCTCCTTGTGATCGCTTGTTACCCCGGTTTCTTCCACGGTTTCTCTTACCTTTTTGTTGGTTGTTATTAGGGGCAAGTTGGTTGGGAAGAGTCTGTAGCACAAAAACTTGTCCCGCAGACGTTGGAGGAGATGGGGTAGGGGGCAGAGTGGCTTGCATAGGTGGTGCACAGAATGTTGAAGGAGTTGGAGGGGCTACGAATCTGGTCATCGGTCCCGAATACGGATGTGTCGACCAAGTTGGTGCAGGATCTGCATAAGATGGTGTGGCTCTAGACTGAGCCATCATCCTTGAGTAGTCAGGTACTTGGTTCAGTTGTGCAACACTAGGTGTATTGCTTGGGTGCAGTGGAATCACAAAAGGTGTTGCATAATACTATGGGTGTTGGGAGACAGAACCTATGATTCCATTTGCAGCATGGGATTCCCCCGACGCATTGTGATGAGAGGTACTGCATAGTAGTGTTGTGGTGATGGGTCCACTAGCTGGGATATTAGTAATTATGGGGACAAAGACATGGGTACTCCCCCAACTATCCCTCCTTGGAAGGGAATGTGATGAATGCCAGCCATGTGGCTAGTTGGGGCGGTAAACAAATTGAGATCATACTGGTAGGAATCCAAGTTGGAATTAGAGGATGTATGGCCTTCTGATGGTGAGGAGGGTTGTCGAGGGTGGCCTCGATGGTGATGTTCTAAAGACCCAAATTGAGGGGGATCGCCTTTCAGGCGTGAGGAAGAGCGTAGTGAATCAACGATGTCTTGCTGGTGGTAACTGGTAATGAACATTGGACCCTAGTTTAATGGTTTCCTATTGGTTCATAGGTGGTCACTCGGCCACCAAGACTGGCAGAAGACAATGCTTGGATTTTTCCTCACACAGGCATTCTAGTCAATCGAAAGGGGTTGTTGCATGTTTCACTTGGCAATTCCTCTTGTTGGCCAGCTACTTTGGGGTTCTTGCGGTACTCCTCACTGTGAGTTTTAGGGCAGAGCCCAAGTACTTCCCGCATTTACGGCAATTAGGGACTCATGTCCTCAAACTGTAAAATTTTGATTTAAGTAAATTGGTTACTTTTAAGGTTTGCTCGGGATCATGAACCGAGTTTGGTTGAATTATATGGTGTGGTTGTGTGTGTACTTTTGTGTATGAGATTTTTTATTTTTTATTATTTGTTAATTGTGTGATAAGTAAATAGTACTTAAATTTCTTCATAGAAGAGGCAATGGGAAACACAACCAGTAACATACGAATCAGTAAAATAAACAGAACCGAAGTGCACTGCAAACTATAAAATTATAACCAGCAGTGTGATTCCCTTTTCTTGTATCCCTCTTCGAAAAAGAAGGAGTGTTGGGCTCTCATCAAAGTGGGAAGAAGCCCACCCATAGATCCGCAGGTCACTCCTCAAATGCAAGGTTGCTCAATAGAGAGGACGTGAATGCCATGAAACCCCCAATGGTTTCCACCCCCTCTAGCTTCTAAGACACTTGTTTTGAGTGGATTAGAGAAACATCAATGACAGGTGCTTATTACTACGCTTGCTCAACCCTCTGTCTTATCTCAAAATACCCGAGAGGGTGATGACTGAGTAGAGGAGAAAGGGCTGGACAAGAGGGTTAATTTCCAACTAAGCTTTAAGATAGTGAAATAAAATTTGCATAAACTAACCAAGCAACAAGCAAATTTGCATGTGTAAACAGTTAACCATAAAAGCAACCGAATGTAATAATAATTTGAAAAATATACAGGTCGCTGAAAAAGGCCAAAAACAGGTGACTAGGTCACCTAAAAAGCTGAAACAGGAGCTCTAGGTCACCCAAAAAGCAGAAACAGGAGCGACTGAGCTCCTGGGAGGCCAAGTCGCACTTAATAGGCCAAAATGAGCAACCGAGTCACACTTAATGGGCCTAAATGAGTGACTGGGTCGCACTTAATGGTCCGAAAGGTGGGACTTGGGCCGAAATTGAGAAAATGAAAAAACCAAGCCAGAATTGACCAACACTAACTGGTACTAGGGTCGAACGAGCTCGAATCGGCCTTGTGAGAGCTCAATCAGGCTCAGAAATGAAAAAAAAACTTGAAAGAAACTACTAAAAAACTATTAAAAACCTACAGAAAAATATTAAAGACCAGGGATCCTGTGGGATCAACCTGGCAAAGTCGCCAAACTATAGCCAAGGAAAAACCCTAGCTACGTGCAGATGCACCTCCCTTCTATCTATAGGACTAAAGGGTAGAGTCTATGGATAAAAAAAAGCTGCAACAAACAATTAGAAAATAAAACAAATACTAAGAATCTACAAACTAAAAACTAAAAAACAAAAATGAGACAATATACCTTCCGATCTGGTTTGAAAGGGGGCCACCATGCCCAAACTCAGAAAATGCCTCTCCACAGGCTACGATTGGGTGAGTTTTGACTCAACACACCAAAGGAATGAGCAAATGGAGGAAAATGGAGTTGTGAGGATGAATAGCTTGAGAGTGAAGGTCTCTCAAGGTACGCATGCAGGCATAATAATGACAAGAAGGAAGATTCATGCATGATAGTGACCCCCCACCCCTCTATTTATAGTTTTTTTCTCCCATTTAGGGCTTTTATCCCTTGGTCAGGGTTTTGGGCCCTACTTAGGGTTTTAAGCCCTTTTTCCTTATTTTTTAGCTCCCTTTGGGGGATTTAAGCCCTTTTAGGGTTTTTAGCCCCTTTTTTGGGCCTTTTAGCCCCTTTTTGGGCCTTTTGGCTCTTTTGGGGTTTTTTAAGCCCTTTTTTAATTATTTTTAGCCTTTGGGACAACAAAATAGGCTAAACATGGGTATGGGGGTCCAATGGGTTAGGAGATGGATGTCTGCAACTGGTGTAGGTTTAATAGAGCATGTTGAGAAAAATTTTGCGTTAACAGGAGTGCCGACACCAACCTCCATTAGTTGAGTTTAGTAGGTGACTAGTCAAGCTCAGTTAGGAGTCAGTTACATTCAATTCTAGTCTGTTACATTCAGTTCTACTTAGTTAGTGCTACATATGCATTGCTGCATGTGGGTGAGGCGCATTTACTCACCTACCTTAGTCAGTTAGACTATTTAACTAATAATTAATACTGAATTAGACACTTGAGTTAATTTTTTGAACTCTGATAGTGATTTAGACAAGTTCAGTTGCCTTGCAGTCAAGTAGAGTCAAACCAATTCGAATTTCCTCACAATGACTCGAATTGCATGAGGATATTTAGCCATTTTAATACATTATAATTAATTATCTAATTACTTTTGATTAATGAAAGCATTCAAAATTGCAAGCCATTTTTGCATTGTTTCATTCTTCAATTTCTGAGTAAAATTGTATGATCTATCTTGTGAGTTGTGTGTTTTTCCACGGATCTATGTGCTCAATTTCATAATTACACACTGCTTGATTTGAAGTACCAAAGACTTAAATTTGGTGAAGAACTCCCAGATGGTGTCAAAATGCATTGGGCTCAAGATGATGAGCTCATTTTCGAGTTGGTGTCCCCTTAGTTCATCATATTTCCCAAAGAGAGAATTGAGACTAAGATAAACTTCACTTGGGGTGGTAAAACTATCAACATGAAATAGGAGATCTCTCAAAATTCTAAGACATAGCATCCCAAAATATTCATCTAGTCTATTGAAGTATTTTGACTTCTCTACTGCAGAATTTGGCTCTACTTTTGTCCCCATGGTGACCGTGTAGAAACTCTTGGATCTCAATTCGATGACCATCTCTTCCTTCCATTCAAATTAATTGAAAGGATTCATAAAGACATGATTTTTCTCCATCTTTGCTTTCGCCAGTGGTGAAATTTTGCTTAAAGTACTTGCAAAAAAACCCTCAAATCTATCTGGAAAATCCCTCAATATGAAGCTCAAACACTCTAGATTGATTTTCAACTCCAATAAGATATGATACCATGTGAGAATTTGATTCACAAATGGATCTAGGAGTGCAAGAGACTCTCACAATTCGAATTACTTTGCAAAACCAGCAAAAAGCTTGAAAGAAGAACAAAATTTACATACACATGTGAACACAAAGTGGATATTATTGAACTGTCTAACATCTAAATTTGTTTAGATCATAGATATATTACATTAGGAATAATTATTGAGGCTTGGGAAGCCAATTTGGATTGTACATGTGTCATGGAAATATTTGACCTCAATCCCCCCTAGGTGCACCAATCAAGCTCCAACTCAGCCCAAACAGTCACGAACCATGGTGTGAATGTTGGTGAAGTGTGTTGGGGAAATAATGAGTCCAACGAATGCATGAGTGAGAAAGTAGAGGTGTGGGAGTGACTGAAGGTGAGCAATAAATGCTCAAGAAACCCAAAAATTGTCCAAAAACACCCCTAGCACCCCTAGCCATCCCAAACTCCACAAAAAGAGGAATGGGAGTGATCCTGTCATTAATCAAGGTGCACCTATGCTGGTTGATTAATATGGAGTGTTTTTGTAGGTGTGAACAGGACAAAATAACTAGATATCTTGCAGAATAAACTTCCCTAAGTCTAAACCATAGCAACTTAATGCATAGAAGTAAATAAAATTGACTAAGGTATAAAATAAGGTACTAAGGATGGATTACTATTCTAACAACTCATAATATTGCTGGAAGTTATAATCCTATATACACTTGTTACAATTTGTTTCACATTAATAGTTGAACCAACAATAATTTGTGTTGACTCATGAATCTTGACATGATTTGATCCAGGATTTCTATGCTAAAAGGTTGAGTTTTGCAGTATTTATATGATTTCAGGATTTTGAGAGAAAAACGGTGCATACTTTGTATTTTTTCATTAATTTAGATGTTAATTCAATTTTTTTGTGTTCTTCTTTTGCGGATCTCAAATCATTGATGCCTATTCATGTTTCTTTTTTTTTAACCGAGTTGGAACACAAATGATTTCATTGTTTTCTTTGTGAACAAGATGATTAATAATTGGAACTACTTATTTCTTAATTTTGACAAGTTTTGGGAGGGAGGCAGGGGAAGAATGACAAGAAGATGGTCCTAGGATTAGGCTTTTTGGAAGGGGAAATTTTGGAGTGGCATTATGAAGAAGATAGGAAAAAAATGTGGGGAAGTTCTTATAGGGGTATGTTTTCCACAAATTGACAAGGTACATTTTTCTATAGCACTTCCGTTCACTATCTTAACTATCATAGTTCTATTCCTTCCTTTTTAGTTTTGGTCCTTGAGAGGGAATTGTAGAGCATTGCCAATATTGTAGGATATTTTCCAATATGCATTGTACTATGAATAAGGAGATCAAATAGTAGGATTGGAAACCCTAATTTTATTTTTCAATTCCGTAGATTCAAAGAAAACCTAAAAAATGGTGTTTAAAAACTTGGATTTCAAAACAGTAAAACATGGATATCATATCATCATTAAAGATTACCAATCAGATTCACATACCTTGTGAGCAAAGCTAACAGAGGGGATGCATGGCCCACACATGAAGGTAAGTATTTAATCCCTTTTTTTCGCATGGAATTTAGCAATGTATTTCAAATTGTAACGTTAAAATGATTGTTTTATGGTATTGCAGACCTCCTATAGTTCACATCTAAGGAGTTTTGAGACCCTATACTTATCTGGGAGAAATTGTTATTAAGCATGCCTCTACGGAGAATTGTAAGTTTGTATGGTTCCCTTCAAATTTTGTATATCATTATAACACATGATGAAGGATTCGATTTTTTTTTGGAAATATGAGAATATTTATTAACTCTTTGTTATGTGAAAACGATATTTACAAACGGTGACAAAATTCATGCTGCAAAGGTCCTTAACAGGTTGGGGTTGAAAGATTGCTTTGAAAGCATAATATATTTTGAGACACTTAATTCTCCTTCACAAATGACTAAAAACAATAATGACTAGGGTATGCCCACTATTAACTATATAATCCCAATGACACCCATTATTTGCAAACCCACAAAAGAGGCCATAGAGCATGCTCTTTACCTTGGAAATGTTGATCTGCAGAGCGTTATGCAGTACATTTCATTTCAATAACATGTTGATGTGGGAAGAGTGCCTTTCATGCAAGTTTACTCCTATAAAAGGTTTAATGGTAAAAATTATGAAAAAAATAGCTGAAAATTAAAGAAAAAAGAATAGTATATAAGTGCTAGCATCAAAATTAAAACAATAGTAGAAGAGGACAATAAATACATAAGATTAAATATGTCTAAATCTTACAGTGACTCCAACAAATGAAAGTAGAGAACAATTCCATCAAATAACATAAACCATGACCAACAAGCTTCTCTATATCAACATCAAAATGCTTACATTGCCCAACAAAAAACTCTTCTTCGTTAACTTTCATGATATTTATAAAAATAGAAATAAAAAAGAGCTAAAGCATTTCATCTTCTTGAACTCTTGGAATTCCTTGCCTAATTTTAGGAAATTTTTCATTCGACTAATAATTTACTCAAATGATACATTCCAAGATCCATAAAACTTCATGTCATTCAATTGCTAGAAAATAGAATACTATGAATGACTTTAAGTATTATTTCATCCCCAACAACCATAAAGATAATACTACCCATGTCAAGTGATTGAAAATTCTGTACATGATAATCACTATAAATATTTGGCAACTTCCTATTCTTTCCCAACTCTTGGAGACGTAGGGGGTGGAAGCAAGGAATGGGGGATGACTTTCCGACCTTCGATCGATATTGAGGTTAATTTTCATGAGTATGTGCAATGAGGAACTGGGTGATGAAAATATCCCTGCATTTTTAATTGTGCTTTTATATTGTCATGATTTAAGTTTTTGTTCAATTTATTTATTTAATCTCTTTTCATAAGCAATGTTTCATAAATTTGTTATATGTGTGTGAATTATTTACTCCATTAATTGTTAATTGTTTAATGTGTAGGATTCCTTTCTAATCTCAATGGTCTTCCTTTTGGAGCAAATGCAATAATTAAGGTTGTTGCTATATTGGTTATGAAGTTTTTTTTTCGACTATCAGACATGGAGATAAATGTGGCACATTTTCCCTCTTCCTCCACGGTCATACATGTTCAATTTGGTTGAGTTGTGGATTGACTACTGAAGTGCTATCAAATTGCAGAGTAATTGAACCATGGCTAGTTGATTCTCATGGAACGGGGGTTGTGCACCCTCCTCCACTGAATATTATGTTAGCGTAAACGAATTGTTCATTGGAGAGACTATATGCACCCTTTTACTTAGTATTTCCTCATGGGATGATCATTATAACATCCAGTCTATTACTCTCATTTGCTAGATTAATTTTTAGTAGTTGGGATCGATTCCTCCTTTTATTGTCCTTTCTTTTCGTTAGTTAGGTTGTATATCCCCAACTCCCATCAATCTCAGAGGAGTCTCATAAATTCTCAGAGGAGTGTAGACTAGCTACACCAAAGGTTAGGTAGGAAAGGGAATGTGACATAGCCCCTTTTCATATCCATTGAATGGCAAGTTTCCTACATCATCCTTTGCAGTATATATGAAGCAGGTGATACTTTGGAAGAACAGTAGAAAAAGAGTTATAGTCGGGAATTCATTGTTACCAATCCTGAACCACCAACAAAAGGTCTAGAACGAGCTATTTAACAATGATAAAGATGACCCCATACATATGGAATGGTTCTTGTTGTTGCATGGTTTTAATGTTTTTATTATGCTTAATTATGGACTTTGGTTCTAGCAGCTACCAGCATGGCAAGGCTGCAAGCTAATGTTCTTGCACTTTTATATCATTTTTTCTCATTTCAGGTTTGGTCTATAGTATTCAATGACTTGTAATTTAGTTTCTAATGTTATTTAAGTGTTCTATAGTTGTTAAATGTTATATTTGTTGCATGTGCATGTGGGGGGGAGGTGTTCCTGTCAATGATGCAACTAACAATCCTTGTTGGAACCTAACGATCACTCTTAGTGTTTGACAATCCATATCAGTTCCTAATGATTCCTATCAGCATGCCTGACAATCCCTATCGATGCTTGATGATCCCTGTCGGTGCGTCACAATCCATGCCAGCAAAATATTTGGGTTATTTTTGGCTATTTTGGGGAATTTTCTAAAAATATGTAATTTAATACTAGTTAAGGGATTGGAGTCTATTTTCTAATCCGGGTTAACGGATTAGGGTATTGGATATTATGGAATACCCATATTGTATTGTGAGTTATTGATAATGATAATGAGAAAATATAAGGTGTGGCTTCAAGGTTTGTTGGTTTTCCCGGTTAAGGGTTTCTAGCATAAATCTATGTGTTTTATGTGTGAATGTTATGGTGTAATCTATGTTTTGATTAAAAGAATTTGTATAATTTACTTCTCTGAACAGGTTTAAAACTTACATGTCATATTATAGCACGATTATTGGCATCAGGGGGATGCCTTTCTTACTGATGGTTCGACGAAGTTGATAGATATTGGATCTGTGATAAACATGGGTTCGGTGGGAGATTTGTAGCGTTGATTTGTGCATTGAAAGAGAATGGAAAGTAATTCAAGAATTGATATTGAGAAATTTAACAGCCGGAATTTTGAGCTATGGAAGCTCAAAATGGAGTATCTTCTTGTAGATCAGGAACAGTGGATTGTTGTGCATCCAAGTACGAAACCCACTGGAATTTCACAATATGATTGGGATAAATTAGAAAGAAGGGAAAGGAGTACAATTAGAGTGTGATTATCATATTAAGTGTTGTCGAACATATCTGGTGAAGATAGTACATTAAATTAAATATTTAGGGGAAACTATGGAGTTTGTATCAATCAAAATACCTTGTGAACAAATTGTTTCATCTCAGAATGAATGAAAATGACACATTTACAGAGCATATGAAGGTATGCAATATTTTGGTAAGTCATATAACCTATGTTGGCATTAAAATCAATGAAGAAGACAAATGTAGTACATTATTTTTTTCTTTGCCAGATTCATGGGACAACCTAATTGTTGCAATAGCTAGTTCTAGCCAAGAAACATTAAAATTTGATTAAATAGTATCATCCCTCGAATCAGAAGAGATAAGGTGTAAAAACATGGATAATCATAGCATGGATTCCTTGTATGTGAGAGGTCTACACTAGGAGAGAAAGAAAAATAAAGGAACTGGGGGAGGTCTAAATCTAAGGGTATATCTAAATCCCCAAGAAGAGGAGTAAGGAAGTGTTGGAAATGTGGTAAAGTTGGGAACTATAAAAATGATTGGATATCTAAGAAGATTGAGAAAGAAAAAGGATTTGAGGATACCCCTTCCACAAAGGCGAAGACCTCCTTAGGAGAAGGAGGGGATGTGTACCTATATTCCACGGGTAATCATTTAGAACATGATATATGGTTTCGTGAATATGAAAAGTACAATGCAGGATATGTGTACTTGGGAGATGATTCACCATCGAGTTTCATTGGACATGGTAGAGTCAATTTGAAACTCAAGGATGGAAGGATTATAACTCTACCTGGAGCACTACACATTCCAAATCTAACGATAAACTCGATATATGTCGAAAAGATGGATGTTGCAGGTGTAAAGACTGTGTGTGGATATGGTGGCTGCAAAATGGTTCAAGGTTCAATGGTATTGATGAGGGGAGTTTGGTATGAAACTATGTACAAACTACTGGAAAGAACCATCATTGATGAATGTAACATTTTTTTGTTCTGGAGGAAGGAGGTAAAGATGACAGAACCTTGACTGCATCAGGAGGAAAGACAATTCTGTGGTGTCAAAGATTGGGGCATATTAGAGAAAAGGGCCTTCAAGCATTACAAGGTAAAGATATGGTTGAAGGTATGATTGATTTCACTCTTGACTTTTATTTCTGTGAACATTGCATATATGGAAAACAGAATCAAGTAAGACTTGCATATAGTGCTACAAGAGTGAAGGGAATTCTAGAGTTAGTCAATAGTGATGTATTCGGAATTGTTCATGTTCCATAATTAGGTAGATATTTCTATTATGTTTCATTTATAGATTATTTCTCAAGGATTACATAGATTTATTTCCTTCGAAATAAATCTAAAGAATTTGCTAAGTTTAAATAATTTAAGGCTCTTGTAGAGAATCAGTCAGAAAAAAAAAAAATTAAAGGTGTTGAGGACAAATAATGGTAGAGAGTTAATGAATTCTGTAAGTGCAATATAGAAAGGAAAAATAATACTCCATACACATCTAACAAAATGGAGTTTCTGAAGGGATGAATATGACACTAATGAAAAAGGCAAGGATCATGCTAAGCAGTTTTGGGATAGGACAAGAATTCTGGGCAGAGGCAATGGAGACAACATGTTACTTGGTAAATTAGTCACCGACATCAACATTGGTTGAAAAAAATCCACAAGATGTATGGAATGGTAAGAAACCCTCTATTAAGCATCTAAAATTTTTTGGATGTGATGCTTATGTACATGTTCCAAAGGAGAAAAGGAGAAAGTTGGATAACAAGGTTCAGAAGTGTATCTTTATTTGGCCACAAAGATGGTATGAAAGGTTATAAGATTTGGAATCTTGTAACTAAGAAGAATGTTATAGTCAAGATATTGTCTTTAGAGAGGTCAAAGAAGTCCTCGGATAGGAAGTGACTCCAATGGAAAAGGAACCAGAGAAATTAGAATTTGAGTTAGAAAGTGAAGAATCTGACTTAACATAAGAAGCTAAATCAGAAAAAGAAGAACCTCATACCCCAGTTTTGAGGATGTCATCTCGAGAAAGAAGGAAATCGAAAAGATATTCCCCTCCTTATTTCGCTCTCATTTTTGTGTTTCTATTACGGATGATGATCTTAAAAATGTGAAGGAAGGTATTGGTTCAAAGGATAGTGATGTTTGGAAGAAGGCCATGGTTGAAAAAATGGATGCCTTCGAAAAAAATGAAGCTTGGGATCTAGTCCAATTACCAGATGGAAGAAAATTATTTGGGACAAAATGCTTGTTTAAAAATAAGTTGAATGTAGAAGGTAAAGTGGAGAAGTACAAATCCTGCTTGGTAGAAAAGGTATATTCTTAAGTAGAGGGAATTCATTTTGGTGAAATATTTTCTCCAGTTTCAAAATTAAATGTTATTAGATTTCTTCTTGTTATTGTTTCTTCTTTTGATCTTGAAGTAGAGCAGATGGATGTGAAGACATTGTTCTTACATGGATACCTCAAAGAATAAATCTACATGAAGAAACCACAAGGGTTCACAGTAAATGGAAAGAAAGAGTTGATATGTAAACTAAAGAATTCCCTTGATGGTGTAAAACAATCTCCAAGGATGTGGTACCAAAATTTCAACACATATGTACTTGGATTGGGGTTTGTGAAAATAAAGGTCCATCACTATGTATACTCCAAATAGATTAGTGATCACTTCAGTAACATAGTAATGTATGTTGCTTATTGGAAACAACAAAGATGTTATAAAGAAGGTGAAGTCTTAGTTGTCCTCCAAATTTGACATGAAGGATCTCGGTGTTGCAAATTTCATTCAGGGAAGATAAGAAGAGATCGTGAAAACATGAAGATATGGTTAAATCAAAGAAAATATGTTGAGATGGTACTTGTTATCACATAGATAGTAGCTGGGCTACCATATTCTATTTTTTATTCCAGTACACTTTTTCAGCCAGTTCCCTTACATATGAGATGTTGAGATGAACATCTATGATGGATCACTATTTGATGATGGACTATGGTACTTTCCCATGCCATGACTGAATCTTAGGACACTGATATTTGAGGACTGATGTAGCCATTTATCCATTTATAGAGCAGTCAAAATTTCCCAGAGTTGCAGCAGCTGGTTCTCAGTGGATAGATGTTGGTTCGGAATGGTTATTCACAAGTATATGACTCAGCAGGTATTATCTTGTGTTATGGTTATTATTGCTTTTATACTCATTCTTGTGATATGTCTTAGCATTTAGTGTCGTGATCTGCTGATCATATAAATATGTGGACCTGGTTGTATTGATATTATGTATGTATGTTCCTACTTAGAACTAGAATTTCTTGACCCATGCTCATTGGTTTTTCCCTCCTTAGGGACAATAGAGGTGATCATTGCCACCATACTTTGGTTTGCTAGTGTTGGTCTCATTGTTCGCAATCTCCACCCATCCATTACCTTCCAGTTATGTCTATATATTGACCTACTACTTGACGTGTGGCATGGAGGAAATTTCCCCACTATAACCTCTTTGTTGGATAAACTTCCCTATTTGTTTGTGTCTCGGCTCTGAGTTTCCTAGGTTGTGTTGGCTAAACCTGAAACAAATAGTGTTTCCATCAATACAATGTATATGGAAATGAAATGAATATCTTGTGAAAATCCCATTCATGAAAAGAAGTGTTTTTGAACATACATGAATGCAAGTCAAGCCTAATGAAATTGTCTTTCAAGTGTAAATGTGAGATGTGAAATGTGAAATGTGAAATGTAAAACTCATGTAACAACTGTTTTTAAACACACATGGAGCATGAAGCCTTAATAAACAAAAATCCGTGTAACAAATGAATGGATCAAGGTTATGGAAAATCGAAGGCCCAAAAAGCAATGGTTCTTAAAATTTATATCTAAATATTTTTGGCCTCACTTGTAATTGATATGGATTGTGAGCATTTGTCAAGGTGAATAAGCACCTTTGAATGTAAATTACCCATTTATGAGATACTGTCGTTCCCTATGTTATTGCTTGTCCGGCATATGCTAGAGTGAGTATCCCCTTTTCATATCCAAATTGTCACAGTTTCAAGTTGGTATTCACCCTTTAGCCTAGCCTTTTGATTTTTAGCCTTCATCCTTCACTAGAAAATTCATTACAACTATGAAGTGAGTATGATCTTGAAAGTCTAGTATGAGCCATAATAATTAACAAACTTTATATATTTGGTTGATAGACCACCAGTGAAATCATTACTATTTATTATAATTGTTACTTGAATTATTTGTAGAGCATGTCTCAACCTCTAAACACTTGCAGTAGTCTAATGCTAGCCTGGGTCATATTATTGGTCATGTTGACTTGGTCAAACCTAGTTTGACCAATGTCGACCACAGGACATAAGGTGGATAGACCTCGGATGATGAATATACATGATATGTGGTATATTACAGGTCACCATATGATTCTATGCAGTGATTATTGGTTTCTGATGATGATTTGTGGTATTCAGCATTATTTGATCATTTACAGATTATTATTATTTTATCTATCGAGGCATATTAGATAATGTACATGATCATGCAGAGATATGTAGGGTGTATGAGTATATAATTTAGATGGATTTGGGCTCTCTGATTCCAATGAGACAATTTATTTTCAGTTCCAAGAATTTACGATGATGATTTGTCTCCATATACCATTCTGGTGCAGTTTTGCCATGTTTCACGGCATGTCATAGCAAAAGGATGATTTGATTGGTTCACCTAGGGAGCTGTATGAGGAGGGGGTGTTCCAACCACTTTTTTTTACCATTATACCCCCCTCCTAGAGAGCCTGGTGTGCTCAGTCAGACAATGCAAGCACTCTAGGTGGTAGTTTGGGTAGGTTCATAGTTCCTGAGGCAGATTAAAAATGGTAAAAATGGCTATTGAAGAATCCAATTTGGGATAAGGAAGCAAGTAAATGGCATGGGATAGGTTTTGATGATGAGTGTGATTCCTTCCTCCCCTTATCCTATAGTTTCAGCATTTAGGAGTACCTACACCCATCTCTCCATCATGTTTTATGATTTTTTGGAGCTTTTGGAGGCTCGCGATTTTCCCGAAGAGGCACTATTTTTTACTTAGAGTTATATTTTTTTTATATTGTGCCATGGGGACATAGTAGGGGTGTTAGACATTACCCCTTAGACCCACCATGAGATTTATTCATGTTTACTTTTTCATATTGAGTGGGATCCCCTCTCCTAGGGCGATTTTGTCCATTTATGTGTTATATTATTAGATTGATCCATGTCATTTATGTTGAGCTCATCTAAACCATTGATTAAAAAATTTTGATCTTTTAATATTATTCATCCATTAAAAAGGTGGTTAGTATTTTTCTATCTCTCCATCCTATTTAAAGGAGAGAGATTATCATTGTAAAGGAGTCTTTGTTGGCTCTTGGAATCTTGATAATAGAAAAACTCTTTTGTAGAAATTCTTGGATCTCCTTTGAATTTGGTGTTCTTTGATGGTAATTGGAAAGTCTATTGCATCCTATAATTTGAGTATTTGTGGTGAGATCTGTTACGGAGAGAAATTCCTATGGCTTGGGGTTCCACAACAGATAGATTAACTCCAGAAATCAATCCTTTCCTATATGCAAGAGAAACCAAACATCTAACACTAAAGAATCTCGATTCGTACCTTATTCCGGATGGTTTATGTAGATCCTCGTTGAGCTTTTCCACTCCCGCTTGTATTGGCAATTTTCTTCCTCAACGTTCAGCAAACTAGACAAGCATGCTATATATAATTGTGTTAGACCTACTCTAGCACATATAATCAATAACATATAAGCATTTAAAAACATCCATCAATCAAATAATCATTTAAATACACATTATTGGACAAGAAAATATATTTCTATTGATATAAAATAGAGATTACAATAGTGACAAACTCTATCGGCACGTCTGCGAATCGGAGAAACTGAGTCCCCCACTTGGGCCTCCACCACTTCAATCCTCCATCTCTCGATAGCAAGCTCATAAGAAAAACGCAAGCTTGGAAAGAACAAAAATTGCTCCAAGGTACAAAGGGATGCAGACTCAAGTATAAGCTCCGGCAACAATGGACTATAGTTTTCTTGCTCTTCAATTCTTCCTCTTCAATGTATCCAAAGGGTTCCTTATATATCTCTTCAATGGGGTAATGGAAGGTCGAATCTGAGTGATCTCAAGGCATATGGAAGGCCAAGAGATAAGTGATTTGGATCCACATTAATAAAAACTCCAAAATAATTTGGCCTTTTGCACACATCCCGATGTACGCGGGTTTAAGGGTCAAATCCGCGTACATACGTGAGAAAGGGATTAAAAGTTGCATATGGCAATTATTGCATGTTTTTAGGGATGATCTTGGAAACATCAAAGGTACAAAAATGGTTCATGGGGTCTAAAGAGTCTGCAGAGGGACAAGGAAGGCCATAAAAGTGTGATCCACCATGTGTGGTAAAATCAGCTGTAACAGATGCCCCCTAATGTGTGAGGTCAGAGGGGTCATACGATGGCCGAAATACATGATAAGTCCATCCCAGAAGTGGAGTGATGAAGAACCCAGTGGAAGAACCAACCATCCAATCAGTATAATACAATAATCAAACTCTGCACATAACTGGATGTAGATGTAGCAATCTTCGATACATAAGAGTACAATGGCCATGAATAGGCATGATACAAAATATGACATGTGTGGTCATCGCCACGTACAATATAGATAGATCAGAATATCCATGATGAATATATACGAAGGATCATCATCTCCATGAAAGCTGAATATATATAATGGATCAAGATCTCCATAATGGCTGGAAACATCTGACATATACTGGAATCAAGTCACGAGAGCTGAAATCTCATGAACACTGGCACAATCAAGGAGGTAGCATATAAGAGATGCCACCAATCTGGAAGGTCTTCTACAGAAACCGCTACGAGTACATGTCCTACTATGTGAATAAAGGTGTCGCGGTCGAACATAGTAGTCCATCGTCGTATTACCGGTCATTGATGTATACCGTTAACAAATGCGAGATCACCCACCAATAATGAAAATGGGAATCAAGGTACTAGAGTGCAAACTAACAAGTGTGAATAAATGTGTTGAGGTCGAACACTTGAGAGGATCCATCGATCAGGGGACATTGATGTATTCCCAAAAATTGTCGATAGTGAGAGAACCTGCCACTGATGACTGCAAGTCTCAAGGCACTCAAAAATGACTCTAGATTTCTATCCCAGAATAAATGATCTGAAGTTGATGGGATGAAATCCGCTGGAAGGAGGGCATTAAGGTATCCCCCATCATCCAACAAGAGGTACTCAGCAAAGCTATATAATGTGGAAGGACTCGATCATAATGTGCATGAACCAGTAATTGTATCGGGAATGGCCAACATGCAAAGTCAAGATAACTGAGGAATGGCCGATTCAGGTTTCAAATTCCTTCGAACAAGAGCATAAAGGTGAATGGTGACTGAATGTAGGTAGAATAGACTTGATATACAAAACTGGGACATCTTTTCAACATAGGAGGCATGGACAGAGGCTCCATAGGGACTGGAAGCTTAACCAGTCGGTCGAGATAAACTCAGATAAACGAGTACAGCTTCTAAATTCAAACTACTAACCCAACCAATGGATGTGATATGCAGTGCTCTGTTCGAAGGCGACATGACTCGACTGCTGCCAAAGATAACATCTTTTCTTTTCCGGTTTTTTGGTTTTTTTTTTTTGGACTTTTTCAAATATTTGAAAAGCTTGAAAAAGAATAAAATCGCTTTAAAGTTACATACTAGGAGGAGACGAGTGTCAAGGGACAAACGAACTAGTTCCAAGTAGCAGAACATACCTATGCTCAATGCAAGGACATATGTGTAAGATAGCGATACTCGGGGGAAAGTCCCTTCCCGGTAAAAATCAGGAATCAAGCTGCAAAGGATATATAAAATGGCTCTACATGGTTAGACATGAGAAAATCTCAGGCTATATGGCTGATACTCAAAGTCAGGGAAGTCAGCATAAGGCTCAATGAGGCAGGTAAAGCTCATGATAATGCAATTACAACTTGACATAAGGGAGTCCTGGGGAAACAGGCCAGCAAAAAGATCAAGAGGAGTATGAGGCTCTTGCAAAATGACATGGCGATACTATACAATAGACTCCCACACCCTAAAGGACAAACTGTCGGCATGGGTACCAAATGCAAACAAGGAGCTAACTAGCGTACCCATGTAAGGTCAAGCTCTACCATTCAAATGATGTCACTTCTATAACAGCAAGAAGGTTTTGTGACAGGACAGAATGGATTCATACCTAAGGTTATAATGAAACGGTCATAAGGTCATGAAAAATGCAAACAGAGGTTAAATCTAACCTATATTCCAGTTTAAACATCATACCTAAAATCAGCACGAACGGGTCAAAACAACGGTCAAAACAGCGCTCAAAATGGTCTCCTACATCATCATATTAGTCAAAAATGGTTCAAAACTATAGAAAGGGGGTAAAAAATTTCTATAAATAGTAAAAAAATTCAAAACTTATATATCATTTGAAATTTTTACCTAATTGAGCTCAGAACTTCAAATGAGAATTCTGAGAGTTTCGTCCAGCGAAATCCGACACTGTTTTTTCCAGGTAACTTCCCATGCCCTGCTCTTCCATTTACATGTAAATTTTTCTAATTTCCATGGTCAAAATCAATTTCTAGGTCGGTCTAAGATGGTTGATTCGTCCCACACATAAATTAGGGATTTTTCCACATATAGGGCTGGCAATGAGCAGAAAAATGGCCCAAACCCACGTACATACGTAGTTGTTTTGCAAACAATCGTGTATGTGGCCACGCTTATGGTTTTTTAAGACAAATAATGACCAAAACTTAATTTAAATGTGCAGGATGGTTCTAGAATGGAGGGAGAGAGAAAACGGGGATGTAGAAGAAGCTGTACGTGGTGATCTAGTGGCTCAACATGCTCTATGTGCATGTGGGCTATATAAGTTTTGGTGTCTTGACATCCTTAGGGCCAAACCAAGACTGCTGCAGATGCTAGTAGACTACTGGGATCCTGACTCAGAATCCTTTCATATTGATGGGATGTCCCTCACGATCGAGGTGGAGGACATATACTTCATTATAGGATTGTCCTGATGGGGAGAGGTGGTGAACCTACGCTCTCACGGGCCCGGAGGTGGCCTCACTATAGATGAGTACATAGCGGTATACTATTTTTTGGACACGGAAAAGGTTGGGAGTCAGATCCCGACAAACTCCATACATGTACTAGGCCTGAAGGCCATACTACTGGAACTCGGCAAGATAGCAGGGCTAGCCTCACTCCACCAGGCCCTGCGACCATTGATGTTCTATGCAGTGGAGTGCATGAGACCCACAATTTATGATTGGAGTATTGCGCTGTTGAGTAACATGAAGCAACAACTCAGTGGCTGCAAGATGGGCAGGGTACAAAACTTTGGTTTCGGTAGTATACTAAGCACATTCTTCTTTGAGCGTGTTCTGGGGCTAAGCCCTAGAGTTGACATTCCTCCTCACGGGGTTCGAGATCTGGCCCAATGACATTGGGCAGATGCAATGTGCATACTGGGTGGAGGTAGGGTGTCTAACCCCTACCCTGCTGATTTCTTTCCATGGTAGCGGCAGTAGATAGTTGCCATCGATGATTACCCCTATGCGGGGATAGATTTTCGGGGAGATCCCAACCTGCCCCTACCACCAAGAGCAGCATACAATGAAATTGGTAATGAATCCCAACCCTCTTTTTAAATTTTTTTGAATTATTTAATTTTTTTGTGTTTTTTTATATATAGAACCAAAAGACATGTTTTTGTGTGACGACACATAGTGACAATATGTCATATGTATGCAGATTTAGGACCACGGTGGCCTGATGGTTTCCCTCGTCATAGATGGATGGGAAGAGGAGATGGTATCATGGGTGTGGATGCAGAGCAGATGCTCTAGAGAAGACACACAAACTTTGTGTGGCTGACACATAGAGTACCCATGGCACAGGTTGAGGACTTGCCTGAGGCAATGCAGTGTCAAGTGGTAGGTGTACCACGAGCATGGGTGCGGTTGTTTCAACAACTAGATAGAGCTATGGTGACTTTCCACGATTAGAACCCCCCTTCTCCTTCCCAAGCTTAGATACCTAGGGGTGACACATTTTTGTACTACCATGTATTATATTCTGGTGGCTGAGAAGCCCCATTTTTGTATTATGACACTTATGTATTATGACGTCACTTTTTGGATGTTTAATGAAAAACTTTTATGATGATCGATTTTATTTATTTACATGTGTAAAAATGTATGTTTGTGATGATCTTATGTTCTATGAAACAAATGCCAATCTAAAACATAGTTAGCATATGAGTCAGGAACTTGATTATAAATTCTTGGAACATGTATGTATATTATGTTGTCAAATTGTCGTTCTAACAATATCACATGTAAGAATCTTCGTAATAATGTTGAATCCCTAACATGATACAAGCCATTAAGATGTGGCACTACTAACTATGAATCAAGAAGTACATCAAGAGAGAGAACACCATGTGAAATGGAATCCCATAATAACTCGATAACGGCACTATACTCAGCAACATTGTTCGAAGAAGGTCGTAAACATACGCCTCCTGAAGACAATACCTGACCCGTAGGAGTATAAATCACCCAAGCAGCAAAGGCTGAGTGTTGAGTTTGGCGGCTAGCACCATCAGTGAATCCTATGTAAACAGAAGACTCCATCGACATCTGCCATAAGAAACGAAATCTAATCAACAAACCCAATCACTATAAGAAAACCTAACTATGCAAAAAAATTGTACAATAATATACAACAATCAACCCTGGCCGAAGATCATGCATAGTATTTTTTAAGATAGAGCCCATTTCTAGGCTCCACCAAGGATGACCCCTCGTAATCTACTAGCTCATAGGTTCCCTTCTCTAACACACGTTTGACAATGTAAGGACCATGCCAGATGGGATTAAATTTTCCTGCCCCCAAGGGTTCTTTATCTTGATCCCACAAAAGGACCAAATCTCCTTCACTAAACCTCCTCGGATGGATAGATTTATCATACTAGACCTTAACGCGATGCTTATTTACTTCTAGAGCCATTTAGGCATCTTGGTGCTGCTCATTAAGCTGCTGTAAGTGGACCAAACGTTCCTCCAATGGGGAAGTGTCTGGTAAAATCTCTATGGCTAGCTTCAATGAAGGGATTTCACATTCAACTGGAAAGACAAACTCCACTCCATGTACAAGCTGATATGGAGAAAAACCAGTGGCAGTATTAACCGTGGCTCTATAAGCCCACAAAGCAGGATATAACATGATATGCCAATTGGTCTTGCTTTGTGTTATGGTTTGTTGGAGAATGGACTTAAGTGATTTGTTCACTGCTTCAACCTGTCCATTCACTTGAGGGTAATAAGAAGAGCAATGTTCCTGCTTATACCCTAACTTCGAGGCCAACTCTTCCATCATTCGATTCTGAAAGTGCCTACCATGGTCAGTGACAATCTCCTTCAAAATACTAAACCGAGTAATGATCTGGTTGAATACGAAATGTGAGGCTTTCTCACCGTTGGATTTAACCGTGGGCATAGCCTCAGCCCATTTCGTGAAATAGTCAATAGCCACTATAATATGATGATGCCCCCCAGCTGAAGATGGGTTGCAATCCATGAAGTCAAGCCCCCACTTAGTGAAGGGACCGATGGTGATAATCGGATGTATCAGGGAAGGATGTGAGTGCATATTACGTGTAAACACCTGGCAAGGGTGGCACTTCTTAACCGCATTGACACAATCTTTAAAGATCGACAGCCAGAAATAACCCGCTCTCAAGATTTTTTGGGCTATAGAAATCCCAAATAAATGACCACCACACGCCCTTCCATGGCAATCATTCAGCACAAGCTCAGCCTCCTCATGATTTAAACAATGACGTAAAATGGAATCTACCCCACAGCGGTACAATGTGTTATCCACTATAAGGTAGTTATTGGATATGTGACGTAACCGTCGTCGTTCATCCCGTGAGAGGTGAGTAGGGACCTTCAATGTTTGTAAATATATAAAGATATCCCCATACCATGGATCCAAAGTTGAGATCAAGAAAATGTGCTCATCGACAAACGTATCTTCACAAACTTCCTCCTCCTCCTCGGTTGGGAAATCAGATATAAGCTCCGCAAAAATCAATGATTTTTTCGATTTTGCTGAAACAAACTTGAGATTGAATTCTTGCAAGATGACAATCCACTTATTATACTTTCTCTCGATCATCCTTCTAGTGAGGATGAACTGAAATGGATTGACATGGGCTACCACCAAGGTCTAGCGAAGGAGAATGTAGTGCCTCAATCTCTGAACCACATGAACGGTAGCTAAGGCAAGTTTCTCCACATGGGAATAACAGATCTCTGCTTCTACAAGGTTTTGGCTCAAATAATATATGACATGATCATGAAGCTCCTCATCCTCCTGGACCAAAACCATACCAATCGTCTCCATGGACGCGGCCACATAAAGCAAAAATTCACGGCTATAGTCAGGTGGACTAATCATGGGGGTCGATGCTAAGGCTCATTTAAGTGCATCAAAGGACTCCTGGGCTCGCTCATCCAAGCAAAAGGTAGTGTCCTTCTTCAAAATATGCATAAATCCTCTAGTCAAATTGGAAAAGTTAACCACGAATCTCTGCAAGAAATTTGCCATGCCTTGCAAACATTGAAGATGTCTAATGTTTCTCAGGGGAGACAATTGAAGTATTGCCTCAACCTTTAAGGGGTCGATTCTTATACCCTACTTGGAGACAATGAATCCTAACAAGCAACCAGACTTCATGCAAAAGATGCACTTATGAGGATTTAACCTAACCTGGTAGTGGCGGCACCTTTCGAATACTAATCTCAAATGGTAGGAATGATGCACTCTCAGACGAGAATGCGCAGCAAGGTCATCCAAAAAGACTTCAATAATCGATTTGAGATCATGGACGATCAAGGTCATAGCCCGCTGAAATGTGGCTCCGGCGTTTTTAAGACCAAAAGGCATCTTCCAATATGCAAATGTACCCCAAGGACAAATAATTGCAGTTTTATGTTGGTCCTCGGGTTCGGTCTGGATCTGATTGTATCCGAAAAAGCCGTCCATAAAGGAAAATACCTCACTTCCCACACACTCATCCAATATTTTATCAATAAATGGTGTGGGAAAATTATCCTTCGGACAGGCACGATTCAAGTCATGGAAATCAGTGCATATACAGATCGCTCCCTGCTTCTTATCAACCAGAACGGGGTTTGAAACCCACTTCGTCAAGGGAATGGGATAGATAAAACCGGCATTTAACAGTTTTTCTATCTTAGCCTTAATCACGGGTGCTTTTCTAGGATTCACCACACACAAGCGTTGTCGAACAGGCTTCGCACCTGGGTAGGTCTTGATTTCATGTTCGACAATACGAGGGTCGATACCTGGCATTTCTTCGTATGACCAAGCAAATATATCATGAAACTCTTTGAACAATTTGGTATACTCCTTAATCTCATCATGGGAAAATTCGGCCCCAATATAGACATTCTCAATCTTGCCAGTATCGCAAGAGATATTGATAGGGATGGTAGGAGATATATACACCATGTTTCCATCAGCCATCGGACCAGGAGAGCTCAATGGAACCATAGGACTACCAATTCTCTCACTAAGAATCTCCCTAAAGTCCTCACACTCCAAATGGTCAAGCTCAGGAAGAAAATAAGATCTATGATGTAACTCTTCCCAAGGTGGCTCAACCCCAGACATGGCCTCAATAATAGCTTCATTTGATGGAAAAACACTATCAAGGCAATAATGTGCATGAGAGGACTCAACTTCCCATGTAGGCAGCACATACAGGTCCTCCTCCTCCGTCCGCAAATAGAAAGGATTAGGCTCTGCAACACATTCAACATTCGCTTGATATGCTATCATTGCTGCAGGCAATGGCACGTCCGTTTCGATAGGCTTATTCGAAGGATTCGGTGAAGGAAGAATCCATGGATCTTCCATATGGGTAGTGCAAAAAGACACTGAATTCAATGAAGATGAAGCCCCGCCAAAACTAGACCCGATCATAAGAATGGGTGCAGGACAACTAAAGGTTCCCATAAGGGATGGATACATGCCAACACCTACACTCCCAGTTGTTGGCTGAGAATGATCAATAATCAGGATGGAAGCTCCCGATGATGCAGTAACACTCACATTTTTGAATGATGTCTGATTAATCATAACAATCTTCCCATTAAATGGAAAGCATACAACTAGAAATAGATAAGAAGCTATGTCTTGCATACTATACATCCAATTCCTACCCTGTAACAGATTGTAATAAAGGGGCACATCAACCACCTCGACCTCTATCGCAGCGGTCTTCCCTCCCAAACGGACCTGAAGAGAAGGAAGAATCCCATGCGGCTGAAATGATATACCATCAAAGGCAATCAACATGGTAGTGGATTTAGACAGCTCGAGGGAACCCAAACCCTTCCAACATGACAAAGACATCACAAAAGCGACAGCACCTTCGTCAATCACAGTGCGTTTGATGGTCATGTTAAGACATTCTACATGAATCAAGAGAGACACATAGTAAGGAAAGTGAGGTTGTAGTCCTGCAGTTTCAAATTTGATGACGGAGGAAGAGTTATCATCGTTAACACCAAGATCAGAAAGCAAAGCCTTCCTTTGCAACAGACAACTCTGAAGAACTTCAAGCACAGACATCGCACAAGGAGTGTGGCCAAAATCCTCGACAACAAAATAGTTCTAGGTGGCTTGGGCATTAGGGTTGTGCCCCAAACTCTTTAAGAATCCCTTAGGAATGCGAGGTACACTCTTAGGTTTATTCATAGGATTTTCAATACACAAAGGACTCTCGGTAGGAGCAGTTTCTTTCCCAAGGTCTGGTTGTGACGAACCATAGTCCTTCGCACAAGTCACAACCTTAGTAGCACACACCATGTTGATGCAACCATGACCGCTACTGGATTCCAACGGATCTTGATCTCCACCAAAGTGATCATGGGTCCTCGAGTTCATGTTTTGATTATGAGGTAAAGGGTTAGTCATCACAGCTAGACCCTGTGCTACGAACCTCGAGGCGTCTTCCATATGAGGGCACAAGTGAGTGAGGTGGTCATCCTTACACAACTTGCAAGGAAACTTAACCTTACATTTATACTGCTTGTCCCCCCTGTCATTGCGGGCATTCTTGTCATTAAAATTGGAATTTTCATTCCTATTCCCACCCTTACGATTGTTTTTACCCTTTTTATTATTCCTTTCAAATAGCTGGTTACCCTTCTGGTCCAACGATTGCACCGAAAGCACATTCACCGTTTGGGAGGGTTGAGATGAATCCGTGGCTTGTCCTGAGGCAGATTGGTTGATAGACAATTGACTCACCTATTGCACAACCGAATCCACAGGTTTGGTACTCGTACAACCAACAATTCCATCGGCATGTGGTCTAGGTTTGACCTTAGGATCGAAATTAGAACGCAGAGCATTAGGAATAATCTCATATAATAATCCGGATTGAGCATAAATAAAATCCAATTCCTGTGCCCTAAAAATGGCGTGTTCCTCATTCTGAACTCTGGATGTAGAAACATCCTTCTCTATATAAGGCAGTAATGATTTAAGGAACCACTCGAGGAGAAACTCCGGCGGTATGAAGGCTTTAATCAATCTCTTCCGTCTACGCCACTCTTGGATATGGTTCGAGATATGCGTGGCTTTGTCTTGCCGAAATGACGATGAGAGTTCTGTATTAACGTCGTAACGCACTGGTAGCTGGAAGTGATTGAGAAAATTCATAGCTAGGTCATCGAAAAAAACGAATGCCCCCCTAGGTAACTCTATGTACCATTTCGCTACAGGCCCGGTAAAGGTGCGTTGAAACAGCCTTAAATGGATCAAATCATCGTGTAAGGAATTAGAAGAGCACCAAAGGTGAAATGTAGTAACATGTTCACTAGGATCTTCTCCTGGTTTGCCCTCGAATTTGGGAATGTCTGAGGGAAGCTTGTTAGGGACAGCCGGCCAAGCCGGGTCATGAGATACCGGGTCGTTCATTAGTCTCGACAAGTCAGGTAAATTTAACGTGCGAGGAAAGGGAGCCTAGGTTGAGTAGGTCGATTCCACACTCCCTGATATTTTTTGTTCACATAAGACTGATTACCGTAACCACCATGGCCATGGCCATAGTACCCTCCTCCCATTTGACCCATGTAGGGTGGCATGGAAGCACCATAATTTGGTGTACCTTGACTATGTGGAGCTACAAAGCCATAATTCGGGGAGTAAGCGGGTTGTTGATACCTGTACCCATAAGGTGCATAACTTTGTCCATACTGTGGTCCATAATATTGTGCATGAGAGGCTCCATAAGATGTCCCATGAGATGTCCCATGAGAAATTCCATAACTAGGATAATGGGGAACTCCCTGCAATAGACCATAAGACGTTCCTGAAGTAGGAATATGACCTCCCGAGATGACAGGAGGTACTTCACTTTGAGACATGACTACACGAGTAGCAGCAGTACAAAAATGACTAGTAGCAACATTCTAGCCCGAAGGTGATTTTACCACACATTCCGGCCCAAACATTTTATAGCTGATTTTACCACACATGGTGGATCACACTTTTATGTCCTTCCCTGTCCCTCTGCAGACTCTTTAGACCCCATGAACCATTTTTCTACCTTTGATGTTTCCAATATCATCCCTAAAAACATGCAATAATTTCCATATGCGACTTTTAATCCCTTTCTCACGTATAGATGCGGATTTGACCCTTAAACCCGCGTACATCGGGATGTGTGCAAAAGGCCAAATTATTTTGATTTTTCCTTGATGTGGATCTGAATCACTTGTCTCTTGGCCTTCCATATGCCTTGAGATCACTCGAATTCAACCTTCCATTACCCCATTGAAGAGCTATATAAGGAAACCTTTGGATACATTGAAGAGCAAGAAAACTATAGTCCATTGTTGCCAGAGCTTATACTTGAGTCTAAGTTACAATGAACTCGAATTTATTCCTCCAATATTTCAAAGAAGTCAAGGAAAATCCAATCAAATTTAAAAAATAACTTGTATCTCGCTTTGACTTCTCCCAAGTCTATGAGGCACCTCATCCTATGCCAAAAAGATATAGTTAATGGTTTCCTCGTTTCTTTGCAAATTCAGTCAAATCGATTGAAAGCCACTTGGATTCCTTTTGGTGTTATATGGAATCCCCGGGTGCAAAGAATGAAGATGTCTATATGTGAGCCCTAGGTGAATCCTTAGGAGGTAATGTCGATTTTTGGTTATATACATTAGCACCAGCATCCATCATTGGATACGACATGTTCACTAATTTATTAAGAAAAGAATGGGGTAAAAACATTGATGAGTCCATGCAGCCAAATAACTGATCATGTTGTTCAATCTGATAAAGATGATCAAAATAACCATAATAAGATAACTGACGATTTTTCGTATCAAATTGATTCCTCCTCTCTCGATCCAGCAATGGACATGCCTTTTAATGACTCTTCGATACGAGAGAATGATGATGATCAAATCTCAACTCTGTAGGATTATGACCTTGATATTGATATAGGAGGGGAACTTATTAAAATATTGTCATCATTAGCTCAGGAAGGCACAAATAAAGAAGGAAAACAAAATGATCACTATCAGGAACCATCCAAAGTTGAATCTCTCAAATGTGAATCCATCGAAGATCCTCATTGCTTGGTTCATGATTATCCTGATTCAAATTTTGATCATATCTCAGAAGAAGATCAATCACATGATAATTATGATATGATTGTAAGTGGACTTGATCAAAAAAATACTTGTTCTAAAATTCTTTATCCAATCTTTAATAAGGATGTGTCAGTTTGATGTGTGGATATTGACCTTGCTTCAAATCTTGCAATCATTCCTGGAACTCAATTGAAAAATTTTTACTCTCATCAAACTTCGAGATCAATTATTCCAAGTCATCTAGGAGAAAATTTTCAATCCACCCTCCCGTCCCAACTTTTCAAGTCTTCCTGTTTGGGTTTGTGTTCTAATCAAGCTATTAATTTTGAAATTTTTAGTCAGGAGTTTGAGCATGGTCACATAATTGGAGAAAATGTGCTTCATTTCCCTTCTCGGTCATCTGTCATGAATAATATTTTCCACATTATAAGTCTTTCTTATGGGTGGTTGGAGAAGGTGTATAAATATCAATTTCATCTTTTCTCCATTTCTAAGCAACAAAAGGGCTTGATCTTGTTCTCAATTTCATTACATTACAACTTGTCCCCATTTGGTCCCTCCATTTTTCTTGGAATAAATATAACTAAATGTCCTAGTAGGGTAGAGGAGAAAACAAAGAATTGTTTGAAGTGACTGAATCATGAGTCATGTTGTCTTCTTCCATAAAGAAAAAGCTCACATTATTTTTATGATCCTATCAATATCTTGATGGATGAGGTTCTCAAAAGTCAACTTCAGCCTTGGCATGATTTCTTTCCATATCTTTCTTTGATTTCCAAACAACAAGTTAGAATGGTTTCAATTCTCATATACATTGCTTCTAAACCATGTTTGACTTGTTGGGTCATTAACTGTAAAGAAAGAACAATTGGTCATTTTAGCAAGTGGTTACATCGGATCTATCATTTTACTTAGAACTTGCCTAATTGGTTAGAGTAGGGTAGATAGGATGAAATAAGCCTCTTTTGGGCAGTAGTTTTTTATCTTTTTTCTTGCACCTTTTGTCTTTTCCCTAAGATTACCTTTGAAGATATTAGTGTAGTCCTGGGTATTTGTCTTTTTATTGCACAATAAAATCAAACTCCTTTTGTGTTATTATATTATATTTACTTCATGCTTTTCAGTTTCAGTACTTTCTACGCATTGTTTTGACAACTAGTGTATGATTTTGGTATAGCTCTGGACATTTTGCAGGTATGGGATGACATTTGGATAGTTGTTGCAAAGCTATACTGATGGATCAGGGATACGAGTAGCAGAGTGCAAGGACCAGAGATTCTGAGGTTCTCAAGCGCTCTATTCAATAGAGCACTTATCCTATCTAGAGCCAGATGTTCTCACATATATAGTAGTCGAGCTACCATATTCTATTTTTTTATTCCAACACACTTTTTCAGCCAAATCCCTTACATATGAGATGCTGAGATGAGCATCTATGATGGATCACTATTTGATGATGGACTATAGTACTTTCCCATGCCATGACTGAGTCTCGGGACACTCAGATTTGAGGACTGATGTAGCCATTTATAGAGTAGTCAAAACTGCCCAAAGTTGCAGCAGCAGGTTCTCAATGGATAGATGTTGGTTCGGCTTGGTTGTTCACGGGGATGTGACTCAGCAGGTATTATCTTGTGTTATGGTTATTATTTCTTTTATACTCATTCTTGTGATATGTCTTATCATTTAGTGTCGTGATCATATAAATATGTGGACCTGGTTGTATTGATATTATGTATGTATGTCCCTACTTAGACCTATAAGTTCTTGACCCATACTCAATGGTTTTGCCCTCCTTAGGGAGAATAGAGGTGATCATTCCCACCATACTTTGGCTTGATAGTGTTTGTATCATTGTTCACTATCTCCACCCATCCATTGCCTTCCAATTATGTTTATATCCCGACCTACTACTTGACTTGTGGCATGGAGGACCTTTCCTCACTATGGCCTCTTTTTTGGATCAGCTTCCCTATTTGTTTGTGTCTCGGCTCTAAGTTGCCTAGGTTGTGTTGGTTAAACCTGAAACAAATAGCATTGCCATCAATACAATGTATATGGAAATGAAATGAATATCTTGTGAAAATCCCATTCATGATAAGAATTGTTTTTGAACATACATGAATGCAAGGAAATCCTAATGAAATTGGCTTTAAAGTGTAAATGTGAAATGTGAAATGTAAAACTCATGTAACAAGTGTTTTTAAACATGCATGGAGCATGGAGCCTAAATAAACAAAAAATTGTGTAACAAATGCATGGATCAAGGCTATGGAAACTCGAAGTCCCAAAAAGAAATGGTTCTTAAAAGTTATATCTAAATATTGCTGGCCTCACTTGTATTTGATATGGTTTGTGAACATTTGTCAAGGTGAATAAGCACCTATGAACGTAACTTACCCATTTGTGAGACACTATCATTCCTTGTGTTATTGCTTGTCTGACATATGCTAGAGTGACTATCCCCTTTCCATATCCAAAGTGTCATAGTGTCAAGTTGGTAGTCACCCTTTATCCTAGCCTTTTTATTTTTATCCTTCATCCTTCACTAGCAAATTCATTACAACTATGGAGTATGGTCTTGAAAGTCTGGTCCAAGAGTCATAATAATTAACAAAACTTTATATATTTGCTTGATAGATTGATAGTGAAATGATTACTATTTGTTTTAATTTTCACTTGAATGATTTGTAGAGCATGTCTCAACCTCTAAACACTTGCAGCAGTCTGATTCTAGCCTGGGTCATATTATTGGTCATGTTGACTTGGTCAAACCTAGTTTGACCAATGTCGACCACAGGACATAAGGTGGATAGAACTCGAGTGATGTAGATACATGATATGTGGTCTATTAGAGGTCACCAGATGATTCTATGCAGTGATTATTGGTTTAGGTTGATGATTTGTGGTATTCAACGTTATTTGATCATTTACAGATTATTATTATTTTATCTGTCTGGGCATATTAGATATTGTACATGATCATGCAGAGATATGTAGGGTGTATAAGTATATACCTTAGATGGATTTGGGCTCCCTAAGTCCAATGAGACAGTTTATTTTCAGTTCTGGGAAGTTACAATGATGATTTGTCTCAGTATACCATTATGGTGCAGTTTTTCCATGTTAAATGACATGTCAGAGCATAAGGATGACTTGATAGGTTCACCTAGGGCGTCGTATGAGGAGGGGGTGGCCTTGCCACTTTTTTTAACCATTATACCACCCTCCTAGAGATCCTGGTGAGATCAATTGGACAATGCAAGCACTCCAGGTGGCAGTTTGGGTAGGTTCACAGTTTCTGAGGTAGATTAAAAATGGTAAAAATTACTACTTAAGAATTTGATTTCGAATATTGAGGCAAGGAAATGGCATGGGATAGGTTTTGATGATGAGTGTGATGTCTTACTTCCCTTCTCCAGTAGTTTCAGCATTCAGGAGGACCTACACCCATCTCTCCGGCATGTTTTATGATTTTCTAGAGCTTTTGGAGGCTCACGATTTTCCCAAAGAGGCACTATTTTGCACTTAGAGTTATATTTTATTTACATTATGCCATGGGGACACACTAGGGGTGTTATAAATTACCCCCTGTACCCACCATGAGATTTATTCAGGTTTATTTTGTCATATTGAGTGGGATCCCCTCTCCTAGGGCGATTTTGTCCATTGATGTGTTATATTATTAGATTGATCCATGTACGCTCGTCTCAACCATTGATTAGAACATTTTGATTTTTTAATATTAGCCATCCATTCAAAAGGTGGTTAGTGTTTTGGAATCTCTCCATCCTATTTAAAGGAGAGAGCTTCTCATTGTAAAGGGTTCTTTGGCTCTTGGAATCTTGATAATAGAAAAACTCTTTTGTGGAAATTCTTGGATCTCCTTTGAATCTGGTGTTCTTCGATGGTTATTGGAAAAAAATTGAATCCTAGCATTCGATTATTTGTGGTGAGATCTATATTTTTGTGGAAACTTTGTCTTTGTCTACAAAAGGGCAACTTCACTTGGGCGTTTTTGCAATGCTTCCTTTACTTGCTTGTTTGGCATCGCTTGTATCAGGGGGTTATCATTAGTATCATTGTGATCTATGGTTTCATATTGTTACTTATTTTGTAGCATTTTTCCATTTCTCTTGATGCATCAAATATGATATTGTTGACGTTTGTTGTGTAGGAGGGAGGGTGCATTGGCTTCCTTGGGAAAATCAATTTGCATAGAATACTCATCCAAATATTCTCAAATTGATCGGGAATGCATAAATCATCATCATCAAGGAATCTACAAGGTTATATAGGTAAGATCCACAGGTTAGTTCTTCTTTTCTTGGTTCCAATCCATTGGCATTTAAATATTACTGTCAAGACCCTAAGTTAAAATAATCGAAAAATTGTGTGGATCAAACCGCTTGATCAATTGGAAAACCATTTCTGGGTATTGTAGATCGATTCAAACCCTAAGTGGGTTCTCCTAGGTGTCATGCTTGGATGACTCCACTGGGCCCAAAATTCAAGGCACTAATCCCTCAACCCTAGCAACTCTCCGCTTGGATAATTTTTCTTGTGTTTTGATCTTATCTCTAAGGCTTGGGTACTTTGATACTGTCATACCTTTCATCAAGTCTATCCATTGGTACTAGATAGCTCCAATCTTGTCCTTAACCTCCCTGCATTGGACACGGTTCCCAAGGCAATGGATATTTTCAACATTTGTGGGTACCTTGATCCTGGATCTAATAGTAAAACTTATAAGTCACCTGTATTTAAAATTTGGATCAATTTCACACTTCATAAGCTCCTTGATCCAAACCATAACACATCTTGTGACTTCATTTATAGATATAGGGTTTAATTCACCTTACACCTTACGTACTTCATCTTCTATTGATTTGATCTTGTGTCTTGGTTTGATCTCTCCTATCAGGAGTAGATCTGGGTCTCCCCCATTGTTGTCTTGGACTAAGACAACATCAAGTGAATATTGCCTCGATTGGCATGACAACCATCCATTTGGGAGTCGAGGATACCTCTGTTCACCTCTTTGGTTTCCCATTCCTCTACCATCCATCTTGGATCCATCTCATAGGGGCAACTACAAGTCTGGTTATAACAGTACTACAGAGATTTAGCATGCATGAAAGTAAGCTAGTCAAGGTTCCTATTCCTATAGGTGTAAATTTATATGTAGAGCATTGTCCCAGCACACATGAAGAGGAAGAAGATATGTCATTAGTTCCATATCCCAATGCAGTTGGAAGTTTGATGTATGAAATGGTTTGTACCAGACCATACATTGCTCATGCAGTGGAAGTTTTGAGAAGATATATGTCAAAGCCATGGAAAGAGAATTGGACAATTGTAAAGAGGGTCTTCATATACTTGTGTTTCACCACATATTATGCAATTTTATACCAAGTAAGACCTATACCAGACAAAGCAATAGATGTACATGGATTTATTGATGCATACTAGGCTAGAGATCTTGATCACAAAAGATATACAAGTGGGTATGTGTTTAACCTATTTGGAGGAGCTATCAGTTGGATGATCAAGATACATGCTATAGTTTCACTCTCAACTATAGAAGTTGAATACATGGCAACCAAACATGCTAGCAAAGAAGAAGTATGGTTGCATAGACTGTGTTCAAGTGATGGGTTTGTACAGAAAGTTGTAAGGTTAGATTGCGATAACCAAAGTGCAATATTCCTAGAAAAGAACCCTACTTATCATGCTAACAAAAAGCATATTTGAAGACAAGAAGGTGTTGTCGAAGAAGTTTGACACCTTGAAGAATGTTTCATACTCATTAACAAACTCTGTCAGTATAGAGAAGTTCTCTTGGTGTAGATAATCTATGTGCATTGATGACCTGGACCTGTGACTGTATGAGTATGTGACTCATTGCTATGCAAAGAAAACAACAAGTGGGAGAATGTTGGGTATATCTTATATTCTTTGCATGTCCGTGAGGGGGGGTGCATCGCTCAATGGCTATTTTTGGGAATTTTCTAAAACTATGTAATTTAATCTTGTTTAAGGAATTGGGGTCTATTTTCTAATATGGGTTAAACGATTAGGGTATTGTATGTTGTGGAATACATATATTGTATTGTGAGTTATTCAAAATGATAATGAGAAAATAGGATATGTGACCCCGAGGTTTGTTGGTTTTCCTGGGTAAATATTTGTGTTTTAAGTGTGAATGTTGTGGTGTAATCTATGTTTTGCTTAAAATAATATGTATGCTTTGCTTCCGTACAAAGGTTTAAAACTTGCATTATAATATCTACTTTGCTAATTAAGTTTCTATGGTCCAATTTTCTATTGCTTAATTTTTTTGTTGTTTATAAATTCTTATAAATTTTGTCACATTATTATTAATAGAAGTTGTAGAAAGCATTTATTTAAGAAGTGGAACTTCCAGTTCCTAGTAGATATTTGGATATGGATTCTACATTACATGTCCAAACTATATGTGGTTTCCCTTCTCATAATGATATGCACCTTTCATATGCCTTTGGAAATTGCAAACACATTAATTAGTAGTCCATGTGTGTTGATTAATGTCGAATTGTGGATCAACCTAGGTACAATAGATCCATGCCAAATCATTTGACCAGGCTATTTGAAATTTCATAAGCCATTTAAATTTTTCTTTTTGGGATTGACAAGAAACTTGAAATTTCATATTATCTCGTCTTACTTCATGATAAACCCATCCTTCTTGACAATTATCTCAGCAATGTCTACATAGTGCTAACTGCTAAATGTGTGGAATAAATATGTCATTATCATCTATAATGGTTTCATTGTACTAATCCCAGCTAGAACCTTGCAAAGTGGATGACTATATTCAGTTATAATCCAAAATTTTCTAAGTTCCAAACTTCCAATATAATGTTAAATTATACCAGAAATATTATTATTATTTCTTAAAGGATTATGTTACTGGGAACATGATATCTGGTCTTTTTTTTCAAATTTTTTACATATAAAGTGACTGATATATTGTGTAGGCGCCCATACAATCGAAAAAGCACTTTGTGCAACATTCAACTCTAGGTTCATGGAAGGCGGTTCAAATCGATATCCCACTCTCGAAACAGAGTTTCTAACATCACTCCAACAAATTTGATCTCAAGGCTTTGTTATCAATAACAACATTGTACGTGTTCTAGGTGAGGGGACTCTTGTGGATTTTGACAACCATTATGATGAGAATCTACATTTTGTTCATGGTTTAGAGATAGACCAAATTTTTAAAAATAAATACAGACATTTGTTAAAGAAAAAACTAAAATTAGCTTGTAATCATAATCTCAATGGTGATATTTTGTTAATATATCATTGTCACTGGTCATTGCATTCCAACGGAGTATGCTCAATTTTCCATGATTAGGCTCGGCCCTAGAGTTTTCTCATGATTAAATCACGTTTATTTAATGAAATTGTTTATATCAATTTACTACCCTATTATAATTATCACAATACAACTAAATAATTTAACAATACTTTATTATAGCAATTTATCATTATTATAACTATCACAACTTAACTAAACTATAATTTTTAGTTATAAATAAGAATATAAGTTATAATCTACAAATGCCAAGAGTATTTATAAGAGTTTAACATTCCACATTAATGAACATTTCAATAGTGTATCAATGAAAAATAGTCATAAAATTTACCTCTTTCATTTAATTTTTTAATCTTATCCCAGAAGAAGGTGTCACATTGATTAGAAATATCCCATTAGAAGGTTAGGATTTGAAGGAGGTAACGGTCATATCTATGAAGAAGGTGCATATTGATTAGAGATAACTCATGAGAAGGTTAAGATATGAAGGAGATAACAAATGTTGATATCTAAAATTTGTCACAATAATTTTTTATTCATTTTTTTTTAATTTTGATACGGGGAATCATTTTGTACCTATCATTTGTAAGAAAATTACATTATTTTTTCTATCATCATTCATCATTTATAGACAGGCATAGTACCAAATTCAACCTAGAAATATCTTTATTGTTGACAAGGCCAACACCAAATTCAACCTAGAAATATCTTGATTATTGTCAAAGCCAACACCAAATTCTCATAATCCAAAGTTTAAACCCATCCATAATTACGAAATTGTAATATCATGTAGGCCAACATAACTAACTAATTTACCACCATATATGCTTTAATGCAATATGAATCACATTTATCAATATTACACTTCAAAAAAATGAAAATTTCTTGTATACCCAACATAACTAACTAATTTACCATCGGGTATGCTTTAATGCAATACAAATCACATTTTACCAATATTACACTTTAAAAAATCAATATTACTTATAGTGTAGATTAATTTTTATTATGACTCAATTACGAGTCAGAATAATAAAATATAAATCCAATAATAAATTATTACATTTAATTACTAAATTAGTATTAGGATGGATATGTGATGGGTTTTTTAATGTGTTATTATATTTTCACTTTTACATTAAACATGTCAAATTTTCTCATTTTAATGTATTATGATGACTAAACTTAAATGTTATTATTTGTGTTTTATTATTGATATTTTATTTGATTTATGTTACATTACACATATTAATATGTTACACTATATATATCATATATATTAGATTTTAGAAAACACTTCACTTTTTTTAATACAACAGATTTCAAAATAAAATTGTTTACTTAATTCTATTCACAAATGAAAAAATCTTTATAAACATTAATTGGGTTTTTTTTTAATTTACACTTGCCAATATGTTTTAGGAGTCTAATTGTTTGCTCATTGGAAGTTGCTCATTTTTATCATGTCTATGTACAATATTATTTCATAACAAAATGAATACTTTATTAAGAATTTGATATATGTATGTGTGTACACGTGTGTGAGAGAGAGAGGGAGAGAGATGATTATGATGATGCTTACCATCTATTAAGATTAACTTTGGTTTACTATAACTTTAAATAAATGGTAAGTGATTATTTTTATGCTCCAAAAGATTAGAGAGAAGATTTCCTAAATCTCCATAGTTTTGATGAGTTAAAAGCTTATGAAGATCAATATATTACAAATATTTTAAAATTTATATATATGGAGTTCATGAGAATCCATTCTTATTTTAGAAACATTGTTTTCTTTCTTTAAGCTAGCTAAATACATGTTCATGAGAGTCTATTCTTATTATACCAACATTTGTTTTCTTCTTTAAACTAGCTAAAACACTATTGATCTTTTAAATCGGGTTAATGACATTTTATATCTTAATTTTCTTATTTTCCCAATTTATTTATTGCATCACAATTTCTCCATGACATTGTTTTTAATTATATCAATATTATGCAAAATGATCTGATAGTGATGTTCAAAATCAAGTCAACAAGAGACAGTTGTAAATGGTAAACATTAAGCTTAATTACCAAGCTACTAATTTGTTGAGGTTGAGAGATTTCTTGCCTCCAAAGTGAGTACTTCATTGGGTTAAGGTGGTAAATTGCACATCCAAGTGAGTGGTTTATTTATTTTTTGGGTGAGAGAGCTTGTGTGCCTCCTAGGTTGACAATTTTTTGGGTTTTGAGAGGCTCCTTGCATTAGGAGGTGAGCAATTTTTCTTCTAATGGCTTACTTCTAAATTAGAGGGGTAGCTTTCCTTGGAGGTGAGAAATTTGTCTCTTGAATCTTTTTATATCTACTTTAAGAGAAATCATCAAAGTTAAACAAAAACCAAGAAAACCAACATATCCCACTTTCTATTAATGGATTCCATAGAAAAATGTATGCTTATTTGTGATGTGAATATTCATGTAACTATTTGTATTATCTTGAAAGGGATTCTTACATATGGCTCTTCATTTCCCTTCCCTACAAAACTTGTAGATGATTTTCTCAGGGTACAACGTTAGGTCTACACTAACTCGATTTTAGTTTCCCTTTTCAGCCATTTTTACCCTCCAACAACAACATATCCACGTATTAGTACACCTTCTTATTAGTATTTTTATTATATCCATGTTAATTGATATTCATTATAGGCCCTTATGCCATTTTCGAGAATTTGGAATTGATAATATATATTAATTAGAGGACCTTATACCATCGTCGATCCTTTGGAAAGAATGTGTTCAAGTTGTTAATTAGATAAGGTGGTTTGTGCAATGTGAAAGAATCTCCTTTAGGTGGCTTATAATTTATCTTTATTATAGGCCCTTATACCATCATCGAGCATTTGGAAAGAATGTGTTCAAGTTGTTTGTTAGATAAGGTGGTTTATGTGATATGAAAATGTATCCTTTACGATTTTGTGGCTTGCCCTTTATAGGATAACCTTGAGATTTTCATAAGAATTTTTTTCAATTAATAGTTACAAAAATCAATAAATGTCTTAGATTGTTGATAAAGAAGATATTTTATTTTCAAAGTGCCTTGTGTACATGTATTTAGTTGTAAAAAGGAAAGGATATATAGTCTAGAAAGTTAGAATAATATTTAATTGTATATGTTATAGTATTCCATAGAAAATTTTAGAGATGAAATTTAATTCATGAACTAATGGTTTACCATTTTTCCAAAAAAAATTGAAAAATAAAAAAATTCATCAAAAATTTTACACTTAAATAAATTTATGAATGCTTAAAATTTTCCCAATATTCCATAGGGTAATCATTTGTGAATTTAATATTTTTCCATAAATTAAGTCAAGAGAGACTTTGATACTGATGTAATAAGCATAAAAGTATTTACACACAACTTAAGGCAGGGTGTTTATAAATATAATAATATGTTATAGTATTTGCACACAATTTAAGGCAGGGTGTGTATAAATATAATAATATATTATATAATTAATTAATTGATGTGATAATGATTATAATGAGGATAGTCCCGAGTATAAATATACTTTAAGGGGTATCTCTATGAAGAGGCATGCATTTTAATTAGTAATATATTTACTTCTTTTTATCGATATAAGTTATTGTTTTTATTAGTAACTTTGTTATTATATTCATTATAATTTATATTCACTATAGAATCTTATCATTGAACAATTGAAGAGAATGTGTTCAAGTTGGTAGCAACATACACATGCATTCATCTCATGTTCAATTTTCTAGATCTCTACAAGTCGTCAATGTAGGAGTGATTGGGGAGAATCGGTCATCCCTATTCTAGATGTGTTCATTAGTAATGGTGTTATGGAACCAAACGACTATGATGCAAGTAGTGATAATCTAGATAGGGAGTGCTAAAACTTTATCATATAGTGTTGAAAGCAATATTACTTTAATCTAGCAATTAGTATACCTTATAGTAATCTAGAGGAAGTTTGAAGCCACCTACCAAGATACTTTTTAGGGACCAAAATCTTCTAAAGGGAAGGATTGATACCAAAAGGAGTCAAAGAAAGACAGTGTCCGTGGTTGTCGGAGCCACACTAAAGAGAGAGGTTTAACTAAGGATTGTTTAATAATGGGTGCACAAATTTGGTTGTTGTATAGAGGTGTAGAATAACGGAACAACATTGAAAAAATTGCAATGGCTAGATAAAAGCAAATGGCCTTGTGTCATGGCTATATTAATATTCTTTCTTGTGTAGTCCAACATTGTGATTAAGTCATATCTCCAAAAACTTAATTACTCTAGTATTTATTATGCAATTTAATGCACTAATTTCATTACATGCAAACTAATAAAACAACACAACACTATCGCATGGATGAAGAACTCAAAAATTGTGCACAAAGTACCAAAAATCATGGTGGAACATCTTCTTTCTTTGTATCTTCCTTTTCTGATTTTTTATATAACATTATTATATATGCATTATCAATAGATATGAATGGTTCATCTTCCTTTGACTAAAATAGTTATACCTCATTTTCACATAATATAGGAGAAGCCCCAGGGGGTAGCTTAGTTGGTTGGATTCCAAATCCAAAGACTGTTTGATATTGAGATCGGAGATTCAATTCTCGTGAATCCAACTCTCTAGATCCTTTGGGGTTAGGCTCCCAAAATTGGAGCTGGTAGGGAGAGGCCCCTTCGGGTGGGCCCCCTAGAATTATTATTGTGGATGTAGCAAGCCCCTACTTCTATTCTCGAGGCTATGAACCACGTGAAAAGAAAATAGAGGAGAGGAATTCGTCAATTTTTTTAATTTACTAGTCGCTTCCATGTAGAGAATATAGTGATCTGTTGGCCATTAAAGGTTAATTGTATTTTTCGTATATTCATGTAATTTATGGTTATTTTCCAAAGTTTTGTAAAAAAAATTATTAATTTTGGTTTTAGTAAAGAGTAAAATACCTTTCTAATTTATGAAATTAGAAATTCCCTTTTTTTATAGAATCCTTGATTTGACAAAATAACCCTAATTGGAGATTACATTTGTTTTTAAAAAATAATAAAAACATCAAATAAAATTTGAAGAAACTTAAAATTGCCACTAACTATTTGCATTAAATATTGATTTAAATTTCTAAAATTGTATAGAGAGAAGGATCTAAATTGAGATCCGATCACGATCTCGATCTCATATCTATATGATATCCATGATCCAAGTGATCCACACATAATGGAAGCAAATATGTGTTAGTTGTTTCATCTATGAAACTTCTTTCTTCACTTGCTTTGTGCAATATTCATGTTCCAGGTGATCCACATGTCATGAAGGCTAGTTGTTTCACTTATGACCCTTCATTCTTCATTGTATCTTGGTTTTACGGATCAAGCAATACTTTGAATGCTAATTAAAATTTAATGGGATAAACTTGTTGAGAAAATACTAGATTATAATACTTCCTAATATCTAACTTGTGGGGAAGGCTTGTCCAAGGAATCTTGATATTTGGATTCCCTGTGTACCTCAATCTCCCCATCATTTGATACAAGCCACTTTACATCATTGTTAGCTTCATAAATGTTGTCTTCATCTTTTTTCGTTGGTGAATAGGTAGAATTGCTCGTTAATGAGTCTTGGAATATGTTACCAATGAAATGCCCTTGCTACACCTAAATGAAAATGAATTTAACTGGCTTAGGATAGGTACTACATCCTCCTTTTGTAGGTTCAACGTTAGATACCGGTTGTCCAATATTCCTATCAGGGGAGACGAAGAATAACGCTTTGATCCAATTTCCTTCATCTGCAACATTAATCCAATCCCCACTCTAATCCTTGGCCTTTGCTTTGACCTTGGACTAACACTTTTTCTCCTTCAACTTTACTTTCCTAATAAATGAAACCTTTGGAGATGTTGGCTCTAGGCATTCAAACCCACTAACTTCCTTCTTTCCCTAGGCATCCTGGGGGATTATGGTGCATAAATCAAAGAAAATGTTCTTGGGAGGTATCCCATTATTGTGTTTCCTGTGTGTGTCCTATTTACGTCAATGGGAAACCATTTTCTAAAGCATTTAATTGCTCTCATGAATTTTTCTCTTATTGTTCTCTATCCAAACATTCATGTTATCATTTATGATCACACTGTCAGGCTTTAGATATCTATGGTAAATGTTTTTTTCATGATAGAATTCCATGGCATTGATCATCTACTAGAGATATTTTGACTCAATTTTTAAGGTTACAAACTAGGAAGCAAACACCACCAATGCTTCATCTTTGAAAGCTTGGTTCAAAGGCACTAAAATCATGGCACTTAGTTGCCATGATATTTACATGCTAAATAGGTTTGTAGTTTTCTCAAATAGCATTGTTGCTTGCATGAATGACATCAATAATGGATTGTATGTGACAAGACATCAATAACGTGACATATCCATCAATGAATGAGAACTAATGTGTCTTTGGACTTGCATGGCAAGTGGTTTTTACACAAGCTGTAAACAAATTGAAGGGATACCTTAATATTTTAATTACACGAGAAATTATCTATCTTAAAGATAGTAGCAATGTTATTGGTACTTTGGGGATTTATTTCATATACTAATGGGTTCTTTAATAGGCAACCCAACCATTGCAATTTCTCTTCAAAATGTTTTTCCAAGGAAAAAGGCTATTTTGTATAGTATATATATCATCTATTTTGAAATTTACTTCAAATACATTGTATAAAATTGCTTTCAAATTTATAAAATTTTGTATGGTGTGGTTTTAAGCCTTTTTGTTTGCCTAATCAACATTTTTGGGTCTAGTGGCCCGTGGTATGGATGGAAATTGAATTAAATTATTTATGGTGAAGCCTTATTTCATCCACGTATATACATTAACTTAACCTAACTATATATTTTACAAATAATGATTGTGCCATCTAAAGTGACAATTTTCTTAAATTGTATTTGACTACAATAGTATGAAATAATGAATAGTTTTGTATTCAAGGTTGGTACATAGGATAGTAATTATCCTCGAAAAATTATTTATATAAATAGAGAGTATACATGTAAAGAGTGTTTATTTACTTGTAATAAATATTCTTAACATTGAAAATATACAAAGTAAGTTTTTTTATGAAATTGGATTTAATCACAATGTAAATGGGTATATGGATGTAAAGATATGTTTAGGCATGGGTTGGTTTATTTTAAGTCGTTAACATGGAAAATATACACAGATGTAAGTTTTTTTATGAAATTGGATTTTATCACAATGTAAATGGCATATGGATGTAAAGATATGTTTAGGAATGGGTTTCTTTATTCATCCATTTGCGTAAATTCTAGATGTAAACTTAGATGATGATGGGGGGCATGTATTCCTGCAATTTAAAAGCTTGATGGAGTCGGTGCTTACCCTGAGTCAAGTTTAAAGGGGGAATGCTAGGCTAATATTGACTAAAGATAACCTGGATTCTATGAATAATAGATTTATTGTTATTGGTATATGGGTCCATGGTATTGAGTAAATCATAGTATTAACATGTGATGAAGCCTATTTAAAAGCATCACTTGTAATAATTATATCTAGTTTAAACTACTTTGTTATTATTTTTTTGCTATTTTTGTTTTAAATACCATAAAATGTGAAATTATAAATGAATTTAATCACACATAATTTCAATAAAAAAATAAAAATATATATTTTATTTATAAATATGTCAAAATTCAAGTTGAATTGTCTATGAATGCAATATAATTTAAATAACTAACATAGAATGTTGATAATATGTTGATACAAGTGCTTGACCCAAAACACTTTAAAACAAAACACTCGCATAAAGATTTACATATTTGAATTTACAATGATCTAAAATATCTTTTTTCAAAAATTAAAAGTTGTAATTTGTTATTAAAAAGGAATCAAAGTTACATAGATTTCTTCAGCATAGTCCCATACACTGTCACAAACGACTATAGAGTTGAAATTGAATTCAAGCAATCCAACAAAAAAACTAACCTCGGAAAACCATACTCGGAATATTATGATTAGGACCAAATCCCTCAATATTTAAGCCCCATCACAACAACCAAAAAACTATATGTTCCTGCAAACTAGAAAACATATAAAGATCCAAAGTCCACCACTTGGTCTTTAATGAAATCCTCATAGTGAATAAAACCATCCAAAGGCCCAATAGCCTTTTTAGAAAGGTATCATCCATACCATTTAATTCTCGATAGATATGAGAAAAGGTGATATAGGAGAAACAATTTATCAAGTCATGAATCCTTGCATCCCATTATTCAAGTTGAAGAACCTAAAGATGAGTGAAACTAGCTACCAAGTCAACTACCACCCGTGAATCTCCCATAATTTTGATATTGAAAATACCTCATTCTTTTTAGAACCATAGAAGCCCCCAAAGAGCCAAAAGTTCTGCCTTTGTGTTGGTTCCATTACCAACACCCACCCACACAAAAACCTGATGCTATATTTTAATCTTAAATACCATTCTAGCCCCACAAAGGCCCTCCTTCTCAGCACCATCGAAGAAACTAGTTGCCAAAGCTTCCTCCACATATGGCATCTTTAAATATCTAAATTTATGAATGGGAGTTTTTTTTAAATAACTAGTCACTTTAAAGAAAACATAAAAACTTGAAGGCCTAATATCTTCAAAAATATACCAGTTCCTCACTTTCCATAACTCCCAAATAATAAAGAGAGGCATCTCCTTGAACTTGAATTTAGAATGAAACCTCTTGGAAAAAATAGTCCTAAAAATTTGACTAAGCCCAGTCGTCTTGATGATGAAGGAGACCACTTAAATCGGACCAAACATATCTAAAAAAATGACATTGATTAAAAAATATGGGAGACTGATTAAGCTTCCATCCAACATAAAAAGCATATTCCATGACCAATGAAACCTTATTTAAGGAGGTTGCGCCAAATAAGGGTTTTATTCTATAAACATAACCATATAACACATCAAACTTTTAAGGGACTACACCTTTTCCATATTGACTTTACCCACCACTTTGGATTATAAATAGCTTGTTTAGTAGTAATGACCTCATATCCTTTTTGGGGAGTGAGACCCCTCTCCTAGAATAGCAAGTCTTCGTCATCTAATAATTTAATTCTGGCTCTATTCAAAATCATAGTATAATCATTCCATTCATCAACAACCTGAGTCTGATAATCCTAATCCATTTTCCAAATATCAATAAGAGGATAAAGATTTAATTCATTTTCCAAATTTAATATAAACAAATTTAATAAAATTTAAATTAAAAATATAGATTTTTAATATTATTTATAAAAAAAAAAATTGCATTATTGGAAGCAAGATTTTCCTAAAACAACCTTTTATAATTTAAATTTAAATAGTCAAAATATAAACCACTTTAATATGTTGGGTTTAAATCTCACTTTTTCATAACCATAAGATGTTTCTCCTACTTTTATTTATAGGAAGTTTAATCACATTTTATTTTGCATAACCATAAAATGTAAAACATAGTTTGCTCCTACTTTTATCCATACTTTTATCAATTGGAGGTTTAATCAAATTTTATTTTCCATAACCATAAAATGTAAAACATAAAACATAGTTTGCTCTTACTTTTATTTATGGGAGGTTTAATCACATTTTATTTTGCATAACCATAAAATGTAAAACATAGTTTGCTCCTACTTTTATCAATTGCAGGTTTAATCGAATTTTATTTTCCATAACCATAAAATGTAAAACATAGTTTGCTCCTACTTTTATTTATAGGAGGTTTAATCACATTTTATGTTTTCCATAGTAAAGATAGATTTTAATTTATTCATATTTACTTTAGTTCATAACTAAAATTTACAAAAAACGTAAAAAAAAAAATCTTCAGAAAAAAGTGCGCAATCCATTTTATTAAAATAAACTACATTGTGCATAGACTTGAAAATCCTTCATAAGTAAACTGCTAGAAACCTAGCTAGGATATCCTATTAATAAGAGCATTGAGAGTATACTAAAACACTAGGATATCCTATTAATAAGAGTATTGAGAGTATACTAAAACAATCTATCCACCAAAATTCACATTTTATTTTTTCCACTGGAAACCGAGATTTTAATTTATCCATGGGTACTTTAGTTCATCTCTAACTAAAATTTACAAAAAATGTAAAAAAAAAATCTTTAGAAAGTGCGCAGTCCATTTTTTTAAAATAAACTACATTGTGCATAGACTTGAAAAGCCTTCATACCTACACTATTAACTATATCAAGGTCTAGACAACCCTCTAGAAACCTAGCTAGGATATCCTACTAATAAGAGAATTGAGAGTATACTAAAACACTATATCCACCAAAATTCCCTATTATAGGGCTTCAATCAAGTGCGTTAAGCACATTACAAGAAAAACTTGAGCACTGAGTCTCTCAAAATAAAGAGAGACTCACCCAAAATAACACTTGATCTCTAGGAAGAAATGATCTTCGAAACCCTTCCACTCAACCTCCAAGCAATAAACGTCGGTAGCTACGGAACATGCCACTGCCACAAGTGCTACACCACTGTAGAAAACTTTGTTGCCATGAATCTTAACAGAGGTAAACACCAAGGTGAAGCATGTACCACACCATTCCCGAAATCCGCCACCGTTGGTGCCACACCACTAGAGGAAACCCTCCCATCGTTTCCTGAGAAAAGGGAAATAACCACCGCCACCACTGGAAACACACCATCACAATACACAAACCTCCTTTATATTAATCCCACCACATCAACCCAAAAATTCAACATATGGACACATCAAAGCAGAGGACTAGAAGCTAAAGGATGGTGGGGTGGCTAGTGTAGGAACCCTAATTGTGTGTAAGTAATTCATTCCTGACTCTCAAAATGACAATGTTTTTTTAAATGTATAATATGCCATAGTAGTGATATTCACATATGGATACAATTACATTTTATTAAGGAAAAAATACATAAAGAAAAATGTACAACTAAAAAAACATGATTTTTTAAATTATAGAAAATAAAAAAAGTGAAAATGGAATTTAGTTTTTTTTTCCAAAGCAAAAATATTTAATCTTCATATTAAAAGATTGAAACCAGTCTTAACAGTGTGGGTGGAGCTAAGTTGCATTTCTTTGTCTGCATGTTTGTCTCTATGTGATAGACAGTCCACCTAGGACGTGCCATCAATTCGTCAGTGTACTGTCTCTCTCATGAATGCATCATTTGTCTTTCTATGATACATGATACGTGTTGTCAATTCATCATTGTACTGCCTCATCCATTGACGTAGCACCTCATAAAATTTTATGTCCCCGATCGGGACATCTATAAAACACATAGTTGTATTATGTTATTTTGGGTGCATTTACATTAATAACAAGCCCAAGGAGTTTATTTACAGTTGTCTCTTCCAAGGAGTTGTCTGATAGAATCTCAGTAAGTCACCTCTCGAGGAGTTAGTTTGCAATTATCCCTTCCAAGGAGCTCTCTAATAGAATCTCATTAAGTCACCTCAGGTCGAGGTGTTAGGGTTCAAACTCATCCAGGACATAGTATCTTGTGGATAGGGTTCAAACTCATCCAAGACATAGTATCTTGTGGATCTAAATCTAGCATGTTGTATGCATTTTATATTTTCTAGAAATATTATTTTTTTGAATTCACGACAACTTCCAGGAAAAAATGTCACGTCCACACCATTCTACCCTAGAGGGAACGCGACCATGATGCGATCTAATCCGGGAAATCTAAGCCCTATGAACGTAATATAAAAATGCATTGAACTTAAAAACATACACAGATGCATAAATCATTAACATACATCGGAAGCAAAACACATTCCATTCAAGCATTCAACACATTAGACATGCTCATCATATTTCATTAAACAAATACGAATGCATAGATTAACATGGAGATACTTATCTTATGAAGAAGCTTCCTCTCAACCAACTATGTCGCTACAGGGTGCATCCATGGAGCCGGGTTACACTTTTTGGCAAGGCGCTTTTGGAAAAGACACAAAAACGTACCTCGATTGAGCAATTTTTAAACCCTTGATCAAGGTCATCACACCTCAATCGAGGGTTTAACAAAACCTTGATCTAGGTTTTAAGAATACCTCGATCTAGGTTTTAAGACCTCGATCTAGGTTTTAAAAAAACCTCGATCGAGGTTTTAAGGCCGCGATCAAGGTCCTTGTACAAAAAAATTTATAAAAAGAGGTTTAAACCATGTAGCTCGATCGAGGGTTTAGTAAAAGCTCGATCGAGCTTATTTGAAAACCTTGATCAAGGGATGTTAATACCTCGATCGAGCTCAATACCTCGATCAAGGGCCTGAAAAACAAATAATTAGCCCTCTTACAGGAAAATCAGTTTTTCTCTGTGTCTTCTAGGGGTGTAAACCTGACCATTCATGGCACATAAATGAGCGGAGTTCATATCGATATATTCATCACCGAATCCTCTATCCATTGAGGTATCATGCATGCATTTTTGGAATTCATATGGGTTTTTTTTTAATTAGTTCTGAAACTTACACTTAGAAAACCCCACAACAACTTCGAAGCAACTCAAAGAAAAATACGAAGCCTTAAAAAATACACATCCAAAATTTTCTTTAAAATGCACATCCCACACATCAACGTGTCCTCTTCAAAAAGGGTATCTTTGATTTTTCAATTTTTGAAAATAGTGAAAAAAAAGTTGGGATGGACACACATGTGTATAAAATGATGCTGAAATCAGATGTGGTCACTTTTGAAAAATAATAAATAATTGTATATTGTGAAATAAATTAACAAAAAAATATGAAGTGCATTTTGTGTATATCATGCTGATATATATATTTTTTAAATTATTAATGTAAGATTGAATTATTGGGGTTGGACACGAGCCACTTATTAACTTCTTCAAATATTTAAGGTCACACGGTTCATTAAATGCAAAATTTCACACAATAAATGACATCAGAATACTTTAAAAAAAATATCATTAGGAAGCCATCATAATATTCTACAATTTGTTTTTTAACTGCAAGTCGAAATTCAGATAGCATATATACGTTTCAAGGGCGTCTATCTAGCACATGAGTAAAAAATTAGGTTTTCATCACCAAATTTGGCCAAAAAGTGTTACCCACCTTCATGGAATCACCTTGCAACGTTCCACCCAACCATAGTCTAGTGTTCTCCTTACTCTCTCAGCATCACTTCCACCCCCGAGCTAGGCATGATTTCCACAGGGAACTAGGGGAGAAAGAATTACACACAGCAAGGGCAAACACCCACAGTCAAGCCAATAACCAAATACAAACACGGACATCCCACTAACAGGTGGATTATTGGACTTACTCAGCCAAACCAACATAGGGATGCACTGCACAGCAAAATACCCAATTCTAGGTTGAGGGAAACAGTTTTGGCAACAAAACAAATTGCCAAGATGGGTAAAAACAGCCCCCTAACAACAATTTGATTCCCAGGTATGTTTTGGCCCTAACATGGCCAAAATGGACTCAACAACACCCAAGAAATCATGGGTTTCTCCTCCCACTTGTTGGGCATTACCAAAAATGATTTCCAGGTTGGAAAACAATGGGAAAATGTAGCCAAATCGTGGGGGAGGAAATGCACCCACTAATCATTACCAAAAAAATGAATTCCTAGCCAAGGGAAATTGAAGAAAACGGCCGCCCACATGAAGGAAAACACACAGCAAACCAAAAACGTGAGGAAGCTCAGCCACGTGAGTCCATGAAGAGAAAAAATCATGCCTGCACATGAGTGCATGAGGGAAAACGCCCCAAAGCTCCTGAAAACACATGAGGAAGAGAGGACGTGAATGAATGATGGAATGGGTAGATTTTTTTGGGTTTTTACTTGCCCAAGAAGTCAAAACATGCTTTCCAAAATCTAATGGCTTCTCCAATTCGAATTTTGGACTGCCATACTCTTCCCATCCTAAGCATTAAGTAACTCAACCACTTTTGGATGACTAGGCACAAAAGACAAATTGGGTAGTTGAAATTTATGGGTTTGAATACCCCCNTGATGTAGAAAATTATATTGTTCCGTCGGCTAGCACGATGACTATCGGCATCAATTTTAATTGCCAAAACGTAGAAGACTAAATCCATGGCAGGGCGTTTTCCTTGAGCTCCACACCATGATTTATTAACGCTATTTACACATTTATAATTTAATGGAATTGGGTTCGAAACCGGGGTATTCAAAAAAAAGATCAAAACATTATACACAGATATGCTCATTAATGAAAGAAATTAATAGCTTCAATTACAGGTGAATTCAATAGAACAGACTACCACTGACCTCAGTCTATGACACAAAATCCTCTATAGTTAGATGAAATAGTGCATCTGTTTTAATGTTTATGGTAATTGAGTGGTTATTTTTGGCGAGGTGGTTGTTGGAAGGATATATGCAGCTATATTATGTAATGGAGGCTCTATTTTATGCTTTCAGCTTACTGCACCTCATTTATGGTACCTATAGGTGTTACCCCTTTCTCACTTGTGTCTAGCTCAAAGGTTATGTTTCCCTAAAGTTCCTAGCGCCATTGCTTCACGTAAATTTGTGTGATATCATTCATGAGGAGCAATGTATTGATTCTCTAAAGGTAGATTTGAATACTTGGCATGAGCCTCGATGGGTGAATGAAAACTAGATTTTTTTTTTAATTGAGTGGTTATTTTGGGGGAGGAGACTGTCAGAAGGATAGATTCAACTATATGGTGTACTAGCACCTATGATTATGCTCTAGTATATCGTTGGGTGTGTCATTCATATTTCAGGGTGGACTCCATAGAAGTGGCTTTAGTTGTAGCATCCTTAGTATTGATTTCGTGTTATTGCACAAGTGTGATAATATCATGTAACAACAGGCCTTGTATTTCCCCTCCTCAACGTTGGCGACGGAGCATGCGACGTCATAGCATGTTACAGTCCTTCTGCTTCAACTTCTTAGTGATGTTTGAACAGTATCGAAGATTTGGCATGTCTCCTTAAAGCATTTAGTGTGGGTGGAGCTAAGCTGCATTTCTTTGGCTGCATGTCTATCTCTCTGTGATAGACGATCCACCTAGGATGTGCCATCAATTCGTCATTGTACTACCTCTCTCATGAATGCATCATTTGTGTTTCTATATACATGATATGTGTCGTCAATTCATCATTGTACTACCTCATCCGATGAACGCAACACCTCATAAAATTTTATGTCCGCGATCAGGACATCTATAAAACACGTAGTTGTATTGTGTTATTTTTGGGTGCATTTACATTAATAACAAGCCCGAGAAGTTTATTTATAGCTATCTCTTCCAAGGAGTTGTCTGACAGAAGCTCATTAAGTCACCTCTCTAGGAGTTAGTTCGCAATTATCCCTTCCAAGGAGCTCTCTAATAGAAGCTCATTAAGTCACCTTAGGTCGAGGTGTTAGGGTTCAAACTCATCCGGGACATAGTATTGTGTGGATCTAAATCTGGAATGTTGTGTGCATTTTATATTTTCTAGAAATATTATTGTTTTGAATTCACAGAAACTTCTAGGAAAAAAAACATTATACACGGATATGCTCATTAATGAAATAAATTAATAGCTTCAATTACAGGTGAATTCATTAGAATAGACTACCATTGACCTTAGTCTATGACACAAAATCCTCGATAGTTGGATGAAACACTGGATTTGTTTTAATGTGTATGGTTTTTGAGTGGTTATTTTTGGGAAGGTGGTTATTGGAAGGATATATGCAGCTATATTATATAATGGAGGCTCTATTTTATGCTTTCAGCTTACTGCACATCATTTAGGGTACCCATAGGTGTTATCCCTTTCTCGCTTGTGTCTGGCTCAAAGGTTATGCTTCCCTAAAGTTCCTAGTGCCCTTGCTTCACGTAAATTTGTGTGATATCATTCATGAGGAGCAATGTATTGATTCTCTAAAGGTAGATTTGAATACTCTGCATGAGCCTCGATGGGTGAATGAAAACTAGATTTTTTTTTAATTGAGTGGTTATTTTGGGGGAGGAGACTGTCAGAAGGATAGATGCAGCTATCTAGTGTACTGGCACCTATGATTGTGCCCTAGTATATCGTTGGGTGTGTCATTCATTCAAGGTGGACTCCATAGCAGTGGATTTAGTTGTAGCATCCTTAGTATTGATTTCATGTTATTGCACAAGTGTGATAATATCATGAAACAACAGGCCTTCAGTTGTGAATGTCGATGCTCTTTTTTTCATTTATTACTACATTTGGGAAAATGGAAAAGGCAATTATCGAATTGGCAGTGAAAATGTGAACAACAATCAACAATCAGATTCTACTTTACGGGACAAATCTTGTGCTTAGAAAGGGATATGGTAAATGCAATCTTTTCACAAGAACCACAAAAGGTTAGAAACTAAACTTTTCTTTTTATTTAACCTATATTATTTTTTATTAACAATAGTTGTTGACAACCCAAATTCGTATTGGGATTACTCTCTACTGATAAATGGTTTAAAATGTTTGAATCCTAATTATTGTGAACTCTAAAGTATTATTCATTGAAACTTTGTATTCCATATTTTAGATAAGATGTGAAATGCATGCATAATGTTGTGTTCACCAAACATACTAGAAATTGGACTGGGAGTGGCATTGAGAAACTTGGATAAAGGTCTACAGTATGATAAATAGGCATAAAGCAGACTACCATACCCACCTAGCCGAAAATTGAACTTCATCCATTATTTTTTTATTCTTCTAACCACAAATATGTATTAAAACTTACTAGACAACAGTTAGATGTACAAAAACCCAAATTGTAACAAATAGTTCAATCCTTTGGCATGTATGTTGGAGAAAATTAATAATGAGCTGATGACCATCAAATCCCAATCGGCTCATTCAGAGTCTATAGATGTACAAAACTGTCAATAAATCTATCAATAGTATGGTGATTGCTTCCTTGTATTTATCCAGCCGTATTTTTGTTCCGCAAGTCAAAAATGTTTGGTAAAATTATAGTCGCGTATTAATTAACTGTATTTAATGTTAGTCGTAGCTTCCAAGAGAAGCCAAAATTAAGTTTGTGTATAAGTAGTTGAAGAAGAATAAAAAACATAATATATGGGAGAAGAACAGAGTAAGAGAAAGGAGAAGAAGAAAAAATTCTAAAGAGCACAAGCTCGTGGTCTTAGGATGTATTAAGATCCCAAGCTCTGTAAATGGTGAAAAATCAAAGTAAATTTCAAAGTTTATCTATGCGGTCATAGTTTCCTATTTTGCCGGGTAATAGATAATCCTATAGTTTTTAAGTGTTTATTCTCAAGAATATTTATGTTGCGCGTATTCTCCAGAATTACTTGTGTGAATGGTTTAACATTTATAGTCGGTAAAAAAGAAATCAAGATTCCTTCATATTCCACTATGTAAAAGTCTAGTTTTAACCACAGAGTAATTTCAACACAAATCTCATTTTAATAATTTGGTATAGTCGGCTTGCCATAGTATAGTCGATTCCAAGATTCACATCAAGTTGTTGGATTAGAGTCAGTCGAATCTATTTTAACTAACCATAACGTAAAAAGGAATCTTTCATGTCAAAGTGAATAATATACCTTATATACCAATATAACCTTTTTATATTATAAGTTTGTCAAAGTAAAAATAGGTCAAAATCAAATCTGGTTAGGGAATAAGTTCATAAAATGGTCAAGTTAATTTTCTCAATGTAAAACTCATTGAAGTAGAATTGGTCTAAGTAAAAACCGTCGGGTTAATCCAGTTGATGTCAATACAGTCGAAGTAAAAGTCTTTCAAGGTAAAACTCATCGAAGTAGAACCGGTTGAAGTAAAAATCGTCGATTTAATTTAGTCGAAGTAAACTAGTCAAATTAAGAACGCGTTGGAGTCAACTCAGACGAAGTCTACCCAATCGAAGTAAAACCGTCAAAGTAAAAAGTGTCGAAGTAGACTAGACAAGTTAATTCGTCAAACTTAATTTCATCAAAAAAAAATTGTCTAAGTTGGACCAAACTTATTAAATTCGAAGTTTTAAAAAGAAAAGAAAGTTAAAAATTTTAAGTGCATAGTTCTTATTGTTGTAGTTTTTTCCTGGATCATGTATCATAGTAGGTTTAGAAAGAGTACAAACCCTATTAAAAAGGGAAAATTAATGGCTTCCACTTCTAATCCACAAATGTCAAGTCTGCAGACACCAACTTTTTCGAGAAAGAATTATGAATATTGGTCTCTAACCCTGAAGGATATTTTCATATATCAATATGTATGGGAGATATTCCAAAATGTCTAAAACCAACAGATAAAGAAACATATAATATTCTCACATAAGGTGAGAAGGATGTTTTGAGGGAACATAGGAAGAAATATGGAAAGGTTTTATTCTACATGCATCAATCAATGCATGAAAGCATACACCCAAGAGTAGCAGCAGCAAGGACCGCTAAGGAGGCATGGGACACACTAGAAACTACCTATCAAGGTTTGGAAAAAGTAAATACTTCTAAATTGCAAATTCTTAGAAGATATTTTGAATCTCTGTCAATAAAAGATACAAAGACAGTGGAATAATTTTACACTATATTTATTGGCCTGATAAATCAATTTAAATCTCATGGAGAAAATATAGAAGATGGAAGGGTTGTTGAAAAAGTGCTTAGAATTACTCCCCCAAAATTTAAATCTTTGGTTGTGACTTTTCAAGAAAACAAAGATTTGAACAATTTTACCATTGATGAGTTGCAAGCATCACTCATAAATCATGAACATAAAATTAGTAGATCAAACAAATCATTAGAAGAAGCATTTGCAGCACAGTCATCTATAAGTTGTGGAAGAGGAAGGGGGAGATCTACTTCTAGAGGAAAAGGAAGAAGCTTTTTTAGAGGAGGAAGTAGAAATAGTCCTACAAATGTCGTTGGTAGAGGTCAAAATTAGAACCCAAGTTAGTCAAGTGGTCACAGGTTTGATAAATAAAAAATACAATGTCATTATTGTAAGAAATTTGGACATTTTTCATATGAATGAAGGAAGAAGTAGTATGACCAAGGAAAGCAAGGTCAAAACCAGTCGAGCAACACTAGCACTTCGACCAGGACAATGCTTTTGGCATGTACATCCCTAATTGAATGCAATGTTGTCCAAGAAATTCCATGTGACATATGGTATTTAGATTCAGGTTGTACTAGTAATTCAAATATGTTTTCTATTCTAGACAAATTAGTTCAAATTGATGTCACACTTGGAACTAATATCCAAGTCATTTTTCTAGGAAATTAAGGAACCATTGGTATTCTAACCAAACAAGGGGAGCAAAAGAATATGCATGATGTTTATTATGTTGAAGGTTTAAAACAAAATTTGATGAGCACTAGACAACTGCTACAAAATGGTTACAGAGTCTATATGGAGGACAACCATTGTGTGATTAAAGACATGTGTCTAAGAAACCAGCTCATAGAAAAAGTACCAATGACAAACAATAGCTTGCTTCCCTTGAGGATAAGGCCAGACATGAAAGGAAGGACAAATTCAGGAGCTACTTTTAAGGTATAAAGAAAAGAAGCAGACAAGCATTTCGACAAAGAAGAAAAATACAATGCAGAAATATAAGAAGCATTTCGATCAAGGGTTTAGGATGAATCTTGGACGTGGCATTTCAGATTTGTACATATGAATTTTGGTGGAATGAAGCTACTACACATGAGTAACATGGTGAAAGGATTTCCATTAATTGAAAAACCAGAGAGAGTTTGTGAAGGCTGCATAATTGGAAAGTAGCATAGAGAGACTTTTCCAATTGAAAAGTCATATAGAGTACGCACACCACTTGATACTGTGCACTTTCATATTTATGGTCCAATGCAAACATTGTCCATAGAAGGATGCAATTATTTTGTCACTTTTATTGATGACTTCACAAGAAAAACATGGTATACTTTTTGAAACACAAGTCTGATGCAATTGGATGTTTTCAGCAGTTCAAGGCACTTGTGGAGAAAAAAGTGAATATAGTATCAAGATCTTAAGAATCAACAGAGGCAGTGAATGTGTCTCAAACGATTTCCTAAATTTATGTAAAACCCATGGCATACACAAGCAATTCATTGCACGATATACACCTTAGCAGAACGTTGTCGCAGAGAGGAAGAATAGAACCATAATGGAGATGGCTTGCAACATGATGGCATCCAAGCATCCGTCAAATGAATAATGAAGTGATGCCCGACAAAGAGCGTGAAGAACAAAGTTCCTCAAGAATCCTGGACAGGTATGAAACATAGTGTTTCTCATTTAAATTTTTTTGGTTGTGTCAGTTATTCTGAAGACACAAAAGCATACAAATTATATGACCCTGTCAAAAGAAAATAAATTATCAGTCGAGATGTTCAATTTGTCGAGAATGAAGCATGGGATGGAATCGTCGAGAATAATGTCAAGATTGTGTCAATGGTTGAACATTATGATATGGTCGAAAAATTGGTCCAAATACCACATGCAACACAAAACGTCGTACCCCTAACCACTCCCAGGATGACCCTACATGTTCCAACACAAGTTACATCGACACAAGTCGTAGCTCAAGCTAAACCGACTGTCACACTAAGATCAAAACAAACTCCATCAAGCAGTTCGTCGAGGTCAACATCGACAAATCCAACAAAGACAAGAATTTTGCATGAAATATATGAGGCTAGTACAGCAAGTTCATTCTCATTTTTTGCATTATTTTCTCAATAGATGATCCTCTAACATCTGAGGAAGTTGTCGAAGATGAAGTATGGGAACAACCATAAATGAAGAAATAGAATGCATTTAGAGAAAACAAACATGGGAGTTGGTAAATGTACCAAAAGATAAGGATGTAATCATTGTCAAATGGATTTATAAGACCAAGCAAGATGTTGATGGGAACGTGTAGAAGCAAAAGGAAATATAGTTTGCAATAGGGTTCACACACCAGCCCAGTATAGACTTCAATGAAACAGTTGCACTTGTTGCAAGAATGGATACAATAAAAATAGTTTTGGACATTGTTGCACAAAACAAATGGCATGTTTATCAGATCAACGTTAAATATGCATTTTTAAATGGATATCTAGAGGAAGAAGTATATGTGGAACAACCACAAGTCTATGAATTTCCAGGACAAGAGCACAAAGTATACAAGCTCAAAAAGGAAATCTATGGTTTAAAGCAAGCTCCTAGAGCTTGGTATAGTTGAATTGATTCCTACCTCACTCAAAATGGATTTCACAAAAGTGAAAGTGGACTGAAATTGTACACCAAAGTTAATGGGCCACGGTAACATGTTAATTGTTTTCCTGTATGTAGATGATTTAATTTTTACTGGTGATTTTGGGATAAAAGAATTCATAGCAGTCATGGAAAGTGAATTTGAAATGATTGATTTGGGGATTATGAAGTTTTCTCTGGGCATTGAATTCCAACAGTCTAAAAGTGGTATATTTATATCACAATCGAAGTATGCAAATGCAATTTTGAAAAGATTCAATATTTCTAATTGCAAGGCATCCCCAACACTAGTGATAACTTGATTAAAATTGAGTAAGGGTGATGATGGATCAAATGTAGATCCTACATTGTTTAAAAGGATGGTAGGAAGCCTTATGTATCTTACTGCAACAAGTCCAGGAATCATGTATGGATTTAGTATGATCTCGAGGCTTATGGAGTCACCAAAAGACTCTCATTGGCAAGCAAGAGAATTATGAGGTATGTAAGTGGAACAAAGGACTTTGGAATTATGTATTCAACCTCAGAAAATTTAAACTCATTGGATACACAAACAATGAAAATGGAGGCAACATAGATGAAAAAAAAGCACATATGAGTACACATTTCATTTTGGTACAGGTGTTTTGTTGTGGGATTCAAAGAAACATCCCATTGTGACTTTGTCTTCAGCAAAAGTAGAGTATGTTGCAACTAAAATTGTTGCATTTTAAGTTGTTTGGATGCAAAGGATGTTAAGAGAACTGTCGTGGAACCATCAAGAACCGACAACCATTTACTGCGACAATAGGTCAGCTATTGTAGTGTAGAAGAATCATGTGTTCCATAAGATAACCAAACACATTAACATAAGGTATCATTTCATAAGAGAATTGGTAAATAACAAATAAATTTGTTTAGAATTTTGCAAGTCTGAAGATCATCTATCCAACATCTTTACAAAACCATTGGTAAGGGGCACATTCCAAGATCTACGAAGTTGCTTAGAAGCGACAAATTCTACACAATGAAATATGTCACACGAAGAGAAACTTCCAACTCTGAAACATTTTGTAAATATTTTGTTGAATGGTCCCCATTTGCTCATAATTAAGGGGGGCTGTTGGAGAAAATTAATTACGAGTTGATGACCATCAAATCCCAATCGACTCAATCAGATTCTGTAGATATATAGAATTGTCAGTAACTATATTAGTAGTATGATGCATGCTTCCTTGTATTTATTCCACCGTGTTTTTGTTCCGCAAGTTAAAAATGTTTGGTGAACTTACAATCACATATTAATTATTGGTCTTTAATGTTAGTTGTAGCTTCCAAGAGAATCCAAAATTAAGTTTGTGTATAAGAAGTTGAAAAAGAATGAAAAACATAACATGGGAGAAGAACAGAGTAAGATAAAGGAGAAGAAGAAAAAAGTCTAAAGGGCACAAGCTCGTGGTATTAAAATGTATTGAGAACCCAAGCTCTATAAATAGTGAAAAATCCAAGTAAATTTCAAAGTCTATGTATGCGACAATAGTTGCCTATTTTGTCGGGTAATATATAATCCTATAGTTCTTATGTATTTATTCTCAAGAATATTTTTGTTGCACATCTTCTCCTGAATTACTTGTGTGAATGGTTTTAACATTTACATTCCATAAAAAATAAATCAAGATTCCTTCATATTTCACAATGTAAAAGTCTAGTTTTAACCACAAAGTAATTTCCACAGAAAACTAATTTTAATATTTTGATATAGTCAGCTTGTCATAGTAGACTCTAGTCGAATATCCACATCAAGTTCTCAAATTAGAGTCAATCAAAGTTGTTTTAATCGACCATTAGGTAAAAAGGAGTCTTTCACGTCAAAGTGCATAATATACCTTATATACCAATATAACCTTTTTATATTATAAGTTTGTCAAATTAAAAATTGGTAGGAATCAAAAGTGGTCGAGGTATAAGTTTGTAAAATGGTCGAGTTAATTTAGTCAAGCTAAAGCTCGTTGAAGTAGAATCGATAGAAGTAAAAACCGTCAAGTTAATTCAATTGAAGTGAGTCCAGTCAAAATAAAAATCTGTCGAGGTAAAACTCGTTGAAGTAGAACTTGTCAAAGTAAAAATCGTGGAGTTAATTTAGTCGAATTAAACCAATCGAAGTAAGAACCTATCGGAGTCAACTCAGTTGAAATAAATTCCGTCGAATTCTACCCAATCGAAGTGAAACCGTCGGAGTAAAAAGTGTCAAAGTAGACTAGCCAAGTTAATCCATCGAAGTTAATTTGGTTGAAAAAATTGCATAAGTCAGATCAAACTTGTCGAAGTCGAAGTTTTAAAAAGAAAAGAAAGTTAAAATTATAAATTGCACAGTTCTTACTGTCGAAATTTTTTCTTTGAATGTACATGTAAATCAATTTCTTAATGTGATATGATGCAATTTGATTTTTTTTAACTTATCAAGAAACGTATATCGAAATAGAATAGTTTACAAAGTGGTTTATTAAAATCCTATTCGGATACAAGCATTAAAATGAACCTTTGTCAAACGTGTGCTAGTCTCGAACAAGTAGAAGTAGCATTTTATTTATATTTCCATGTATTTTGTTGTTGAAAAAAATTAAAGGTAAAGAAATAAAGACACACAGATCAACAATAGATTCAAAAAAAGTCCATTCATGCATCCATCAATTAGATGTAAATAAATAATGACACAAATATCAACAATAGATTCAAAATAGTCCATTCATGCAACCATCTATGTCAAAAAGAAAATGAATGGCAAGAAGCCCATCCTAAAACATAACAATTCATGAGGAATTATCTTACACTAAATGAAGTTAAATCCTAGTGTTGATAAACGCCTTGTTGAAGATGACCATCAAAATAGAATAATTAACATAAAAACATTTATGACTCAGAGCTTGTAGTGTGTTGAGAAGCGTGTTACATGCAGATGCATACGTATGCTAGCGAGGTGGCTGGTTTCAGTTACAAATCATTCCAACGTTGCCATATTACAACATTTCCAATAACCTGGATCGATAATAACCAAGGTTGTGTTAGGGAAAAATTTATAGAGTTGCACATGAAAAGCACAATTCTCAACTTTGTAGGTATCCATGCGTTTGTTTTCAACCACTTTAAATCCCACTAACTTTTTCTACCCTTGGGATACTTATATTGAGCTAAGAATTTCATCACTTTTGGTCGTGTCATGGGGATTCTTAGATTTCGAAACGCACATGCTCGTGCATGTCATGCTTGCAAATTCAATCATCTTTCCAATCGCTTGTATTTTTATTTATTTTAACTCTCAAATAAAAAAACAACTTTCATTCAGTTATTTTCATTATTAATAAGCCTTTCAATTGTTTTTCCATAGAATATCTAAATGCTTTAAAAATATTATATTTTATTTTGTATGAAACGTATTTAATATTAAGATAACTTATTTGTTATTTATTAATACATTAAAATATATATAATATAAAGTTTAAATTTTATGAGTTTAAAGGTGTGAACATTTTTAGATATAACTAGTACAAAATGAGGAATTAGCTACTACGTCACTAAAAATTCTAGTCACCACAGGTTTTTAAAATTATTTACTACTAAATATGAGCAATTTTGATTGACCCAACTATAAACGACTAATTTAGTAACTAATTAACAAATATGACCAGATAATAAGTGACAGAGTTAAAAATGACTAACTTAAACGACTAATTTAGTCACGACATAAAAAATGACTAGCTAGAAGAATATGAATTAGTCATTTATGTTAGTCATTTTTAATTTTGTCATGAAAAATTGCAATTGTGACAATGAAGTGTAAATTTTGTAAATTGTCTATCTTCTATTAGTAATATTGGTGCCATGCACCTCGATCTTCAGAGATCCAACAAAGCAATTGCACAAATTTTCTCTTGACCATATTTATCCCTCCTGCACCATTGAAGCAAACCATTAAGCGCCTGCTAAAGGAAAATTAGGTTCCTACAATTACAAATTAAGTATAGTTAGAACCAGTGCCATATCAATACCTAGAAGCATCATAGCTAGTTTTTTATCCTTCAATGTAAGAGTCTTAAGTCCCATACTGAGGTGCTTCTCTAACTTCAATATAACTATCACGATCTATGACCGTCGAACTAGCTGCATTAGTCAACATAGCTTCACTAGACTCAGTTCCTTTAAACATCGTAGCAGTTGATCCAATGATAATTGAACCGGTGGAAGCACCAAGAACAATATCTTAAACAATCAAAGACTCAATTATAATTAAACTAGGGTGCTAATCCATAACTAGTTTCAGATCCATATGCAGTAAAGCTAGAGGCCCGACCCCATCTCGTAGTTTCAGGTAAATATTTTGATTCCTAGACCTCTTACAGGCTTGACCTTGTAGAATATGATACGTGTCATGCAATGATGACCTCTCCTTATCACTATCAATTTAAACCTCCTTTATGCATTAGTGGTGAGGTAAATTTTGCATCCGACGTCACCACCCACCCGATTCACAATGTGCACAACTCTTCTCGGCCAACATCCTCGATCCAAGTTCATTATATATACTACGATAACAAAAAATACCATTAAAACAAATATTATATAATAATAAAACAAATTTTATATTTATATAAAACACAAATTATTATATTTATATAAAATACAAATTAATTAAATTTTATATTAATCCTAATTTATAAAACTAAACAAGTAATATAATAATTATTAAAAATATATATATAATTACGTCAATAGACGTTTTTATTTGAGATTTAGGGTGGACTACGGCCTATGCGTTTTCATCTACAAATGAGGATGAGACAAGTGTACTGTCGAGATTGATTCTATGGCAGTGGTTTAAAATTCGAAATAAACAATTCTAAAAAAAGAAATATAAAAAATTACTGGTAGTTGGTTGATGATTGGATAACTGGTAGCAATGCATGGATAACTAATAGTTGTAAATAGAAGAATGTGAGCTAAAAAGAAAATAATAGGAAGAATGTGAGGATAACATGTATCTAGGCATGGATAATTCACAATTAACCCACAATTTAACCTGTTTAACTAGAAAAATATGAGGAATAAAAAAAATCCAAAATATCTTTCATTTTATAACTATCTCTTAACCATGTGATCCCTATCCACATCCATCCACAAACTATGTCGATGTGCCAGTCTTATCAAATTAGAAGTATACACATAGACAAGAGATAGATGAGCAGCCAAATACGGATCTTAAATGGTCAAATTGGTCACTTAGTATAAAGAAATATAGCCAGTCAGTTCATATGGCTCAGAGATGGGGAGAATTGAGAGCACAAGCTGTTGATTCGCATATGGAAATAGAAGCAGATCGCATGGAATCCTTGGTAAATGGGTTGGTGTGTTCGATTTTGGATAAGTTCCAGTTCGGGATATTGCGACAATGAGGATTGTCTGCAAAAGATGGAATTCTCTGTTATCTCTCGACGTTGCCTTAGTAAATAATCTATCCATATTTTTCAGTAAATTCCATCCTTGGATTTTTTATTCAACTTGGTCATGGCTCTTGAGATCCGAAAACATGGGTCATAGAATTGGGAGATGGTGGTTCATACTTAAACATTTACAAATCCCATTTTCCCAATGACCAAATTTTTGTGGATGCATGCCAAATCATTTGATGCTCTCATAGATGGGGAGATAGGTTGGATCTTTCCATAGTCAATCCTACTGCCAGAACCTGGAGATGACTCCCTCACCCTGCCCATGTTGACCCAGCCTGGGATTTCATTGCAATGACCTTCAATTCCACCTCGAGGAGTTGCATTATCTTGCTGGGTGAAAATAATGCTGATGAGTTTTGACAACGAAGTGGGAATTCAATCATCTGAAGATTTATGATTATGAGTCCAATGTTTGGACTAGGGTTTCCATGAATGTTCCCCACTTCATTCAAACTCATGGAAAAGGTATTTTTTCCAAAGGAAACATTTACTGGGTAATCGAATGGAATGCCATCTATTTCATGGTAGCATTCACTATTGCAGAGAGAAGTTCGACAAAAATTACACTGCCAGAGGATTGCACAAAAGTATTTGTCACATACCCATACCCCAATATCATGCGGAAGATAAAAATTTCATCGAGAACCTTCACTGTTCATCAAAACACAAGGCATGGTCATGAACCACATCTCAACATTTCCAACACTGTCACGCCCCCTCCCGTCTTCCATAGATCAATTTGACAATCTGCAAGGAAATATATCAGAGGAGATCGGACAACAAAGAGAAAAAGTGACGAAAATCAACGATCATAAATGATCCCGCAGACTGGAACCAAATAAAGGGTTCAAAATCCACCCGCAAAAATCAACGGTGCGAAAATCCTGAGTTGCGAGGTGGAAAGGTTACAAAACTTGCAATTTCACTTCCCGTAGCCCGATTCCTACATCCTGCATCGAAAACAGATCAATGGTGGAGAATCATCCCGTGAAGATCGGCGGTGCAGAGATTTGAATGGCGAGATTGGGAATTATGGAAATCACGACACCGCGATCTCGCATCCCACAATTTGTGGAGAGAAAGTTGCGGAAGGGAAATCTACGAAAACCAAAACCTGCGAAACGACATTCCGCATCCCACATCCCACAAACCTACAATTTTGCACAAAGAAGTATTTCTAACAGGAAACTCAGTTTTTCCACTGAATTCTTGGATCAATCTGATCACTGAGGCCATTACCGATCTGGCCAATCTACCCTGTAACTTAGTTCAAAATGCATTTATGGGAAAACATACATAGATGCCTATAATTGTAGTTATTCAAATTAACAATGCATCAATTCAACGTAGCAACATGTTCATCACATTCCATCAAGCAATTTGCAAAACAAGAAATACAATTGCAGAGAATAACATGGAGAAGAACACTTATCTTGAACAGAACTTGTCCCGCGACTAGCTATGTCACTACAACGTTCCTCCCAACCATAGGCCAGCGTGCTCCTTAGTCTCTCAGCAACACTGCCACCCCTGAGCTGGGCATGATTTCCTCAAGGAATAAAGGAACACTAGCAGACTCATACATAGCCAAGGTGCAATAATACTCATCCAAGATAACATAGTTGGATTTATCAGGCTGTAAGGGAAAACATCCCAACATATGGTTTTCACAAGCCATCTCATAGTTGGGTTTCACAGACTGTTCACAGTCAAGACAACCTTCACCTTAAGGACCAGTCAATCCAATAGATGGGTTTATCAAGCTTCCAAGGCAATGAGAAGGAAGAACTGCTAAGATAGTGAGCTCATCTATAGAGCTAAGAAAGACCTATCTGGCCTCGATTCCCCACTTCCTACACACCCAACACAAGGAAGTGTCCCCTTCTCTGCTCCACAGTCCCTCGGGCTACACCTTCCCTTCCAGTGCTCTTCAGGATGTGCATAGCAGGTTTACCAAACACTCTTATCTTATCATGAGGTTCCACACTAGGTTTATCAAGAATGTTCTGCGTCTCTCCCATTCCTAAGACTTGTACATAGCTCAGACCCGAACCAGGGTGCACAACACAACAACCACAGGGAGACTCTACAACACAGGCTTACTATGGAACATGAGTAATAGGGTCTCATACACTCTATAGTTTAAGATAACGTTGCAACACAACGATCACGGTCCTACTAAGGGAAAGCACTCGCAGAACGCGAAGGATATACACAGGTAGAGCTCCGCGGCTATCAGAATGTCACTAAGAACTCGCAGAACATGAAGGATACACACAGAAAGAGCTCCGTCGCTACCACAATGTCGCTCCCCAGGAAAACGAAGATGGTGGTGAATGAATGACTAACCTAATGAATGAACCCCCCCAACATCCCATGGCTCTCAAAACATGAGAGTAAATCCAAAACGTGAACGCGTGGGTCAAAAACTGGCATACGGTTCTGGTGTTTTCTTGTCCATGCAAGCCAAACATGACATTCCAAAACTGGGTGCTCTGCCCAATTCGAAATTTCCCATACTCTTCCCCTTCCAAGCAATAACTACCTCAACCACCTTCTAGTAGAATAAATGGTTGGGAAGAGAAGACAAGAAAGAGGGTAGTTGACAATTCTGATGGGTTCTCCCCATGACACATGGCTTTACCCCAAACTGGATCTACCCCAAACTGGCTCAAGGTCAACATTCCCACCCCCTTATCCTTAGGAAAATCATGCCCCCATCTCATTATCCGTTGCGTTGACATAGTTGGCTATGGGTTTTCATTAATTTGCATATTTACATGATGTTTACAAACGTGCTTGACTTAGCACAGAAACCATAGACATCGACCAAGATCGCCTATATACCAAACATTAATCGATGACAGGCCCTTGGCCTTGAGCTCCTTGTCATGACTCGATATAATATTTACATCATATACATTAATGAAATGGGGTCAAAACTGGGGTGTTACATTCCCCTCCCCCTTCAATAGCACTGTCCTCAGTGCTTACAAAATTTGAACAAAATGCTACACTGGCATCACCTCAGTGCTCCGCAGATTTGAAAAAAAATGGATGTGCCAATCGCATGGCATCCTCCAACTCCCACGTAGCCTCTTGAGGACTGTAGTGCTCCCATTGCACCTTTACCTATCCTGTGGCTCGGTTCTGGAGCATGGTGACCTTCCTCTCGAGGATGCGCATTGGTTTGATTCAGAACTCTCCCTCGGGTTCCACCTGAATCACATCCTAATTTATCACATGGTTAGGGTCATGTATATATTTCTTAAGCAAAGAAACATGAAAAACATTATGAGCCCTAGTGCTAGCAAGAAATGCAAGTCTATATGCAACTAACCCTATTCATTCAAGCACTTCAAATGACCCACAATATCTTGGTGACAACTTGGCACAACTCCCAAGCTTCAAGGAACTCTTCTTTTCCCTCACTCTGAGGTAAACATGATCCCCAATACTAAATTATTTGTTCACCCTATGCTTAGCAGCATAGATTTTCTATCTGTCCTGGGCTGCCTTCAGATTATGCCTAATCTTTACAACCTCTTACTCCATTTCCTTGAACAATTATGGACCAAGCACAACCATGTTCACTGGATTATCCCAAGTCGCTAGTGTTCTACACCTCTTGCCATACAAAGCTCCATACAGACTCATCCTTAAGGATGCTTGTTGTCCATTGTTATAATCAAACTCTACCAAGTGTAAATAATCTTCCCACTTGGTTGGTTTTTCCATCACATACATGTGAAGCATGTCTTCCAGCACTTGATTTACCCTCACTGCCTGCCCATTAGTCTGAGGATGGTAAGCAATGCTAAAGTTTAGCTTTGTACCCAAATCCGCAAACAACCCCTTCCAAAAATTGGAAGTGAACTTGACATCTCTGTCAGAGACTATCGCCTTTGGCAATCCATGCAATTTATATCCTTCATGAATATCTTTGCAATATCATCAGTCTTATGCGTAGAATTAACTAGTATAAAATGTGCTTCCTTCGTCAACTTTTCCACCACAACCATGATGGAATCATGTTGTCTCCAAGTCATTGGAAATCCTGTAATAAAATCTATGGAAATAACTTCCCATTTCCATTCTCAAACTGGCAAAGGTTGCAACAAACCCACAGGGCATTGATGCTCAACCTTTACCTGGTAACAGTCCATGCACCTTAAAATATATTTAGCCATGTCCCTTTTCATTCCTGGCCAAAACTACTGCTTTTTGGCTGTAGCAATTTTCTTCTGATATCCTGTGTGACCAAATAATGGAGCTTGATGGATCTCGTCCATAACAACTCTCCTCAAATATGCTACCTTTGGAATGTAAATTCTGCCTTTATAAGCAAGAAGTCCATCTTCTTCCAATTTATATCCCTCATATCTCTTCTCAAGACCTTGCTGCTGCAATTTTCCTTTTACTTTCACATACATTTCATCTCCAACAGTATGATTAACAATATGTTGCCTCAAATCTGATTAGCAAATACTAAGAGATGCCACTTGCATTTCCTACACCTTCCTGCTGAGTGCATCAGCTACCTTATTCTCTTTTCCTTTTATGTGTTTGATTTCAAAATCAAACTCACATAAAAACTCCAGCCATCTAGCTTGCCTAGCATTTAGAGAAGGTTGATCAAATAAATACTTCAAACCGCAATTGTCTGTCCTTAACTCAAATATTCTACCCATCAAGTAATGCCTCCACATCTTGAGAGAATGTACTATGGCTGCAAGTTCCAGATCATGAGTAGCATAGTTCTTCTCATGATCCTTCAACTTTATTGACTCATAACATATAGCATGGTTGTCTTTCATAAGGACTCCTCCAATCCCTTGACCGCATGCATCGGTACACACCACAAAATCTTTCGATGGGTTTGCAACCTTCAAAACTGGTGCACTGGTGAGAATATTCTTTAACTACTGGAAGCTTTCTTCACACCTCACTGCCCATTCAAACTTTATTCCCTTCCTTTGCAAAGAAGTAATGGCATGTGTAACCTTGGAGAATCCTTCAATGAATTCCTGTAGTATCCTGCAAGTCCCATAAAAGATCTCACATCTGTCATATTTCTTGGAGTAGGCCAATTCATAATGGCTTCAATATTTTCAGGGTCCATAGATATACCCTCCTCTGAGATAATGTGACCCAAATACTAAATTCTATCTCTCTAGAAGTCACACTTTCTCAGATTCGCATACAATCGATGCTCCCTAAGAAATTGCAATGTCAATATCAAATGCTCTTCATATTCTTCCTCATTCTTGGAGTAAACAAGAATGTCATCAAGGAAAAAAAGAACAAACTTATTCAAATACCTGCTGAAGACACTATTCACAAGGCACATAAATGTAGTTGGTGCATTTGTGAGACCAAATGGTACCACTACAAACTCATAATGTACATACCTTGTTCTGAAGGTTGTCTTATGAATGTCTTCATCCTTTATTCTCACCTGATGGTAACCCGACCTCAAGTCAATCTTGGAAAATACCTTTGCTCCTCTCATTTGATCAAAGAGGTCATCAATCCTAGGAAAAGGATACTTGTTCTTTACTGTGACTTTGTTCAACTATCTGTAATCAATACACAACATGAGTGTACCATCTTTCTTCTTTACAAATAGAACTGGTGCTCCCCAAGGAGACACGATGGGTCTGATATACTTCTTCTCCAACAAATTTTGCATTTGTATCTTCAGCTCTAGCATTTCTGGTGTACTCATTCTGTAGGGTGTCTTGGACACTGGTGTTGCTCCTGGTATAAGTTCAATTGTGAAATCAATGTCCCTCTTTGGCGGAAGCCCTGGAATCTCATCAGGAAACACATCCATGAATTCCTGCAACACATGAAATTCCTCCAACCTAGGAGTTTCATTCTCTGGTGCCTCCAAAAGATGAGCTACATATAGCTGGAAACCTTTCCTACAGAACTTCTTCAACTGCGTTGCTGAAACCTACCTCACAGAAATCACCTTTGGAATGCCTTTCACAATCCTTGAGTTTCCTTCTTCATCCAAGCACTCAAAAGCCTTATTATAACAATCAAGCCTTACTCTGTGAGCTTTTAACCAATCCATTCCAATGAGAACATCATATGAACCAAGGGGTAGAACATTTAGATCTACACAGTTGACCAATCCATTCATCACTAATGGACACTTCTCTACCACTTCACTAACCTTTCTCTTAGTTTCAATGGCTAGCTTAACTAACCAAGATTTGCTATGCTTTACTTTCTTAAAGGCACAAATCTCCACTACTCTAGGAGTAATGTAACTATGAGTAGAACCAGGGTCAATCAAGATAGAAATAGATTGCTCAACAATCTTACCTGCAACTTCAACCACAGTAGACTGGTGATCTACCTGGCAGTCCTTCAGTGCTGCATAAATTCTAGGGACGACCCTTGCTACTTGACCCACTTTTTTTTCCTCTTGAATGTTGTAAGTTGGCCTTGAACTCTCATTATCGAGTGGACAATTCCTGCGCATGTGGGGTCCTCCACATCTCCAACATTGGAGTGGTTCTCTGATTTGCTGTGGATCTCTTGGCTTTTCTTCCACCACTCTAGTTGGTTGATTTTTCGCTTGGGATGGCTGCTTCTGTTGATTTCTAAAGCTAGAAGTTTTGAAACCTTTCTTCCTTTGGTCATACTTCTCATTCTTCTTGTCTTTCCATGACTTATTGTAATCAGGTTTTCCTTTTCTTTTCTCATAGCAATACTTAGCCTTCCTAATCGCTTCTTCAAGAGTTCTAGGCTCATAAAACTCAATTCTGTCTTTGTAAGACTAAGGCAATCTACTCAGGGAACGGTGAATTTTCACATTTTCATCTTTGATGTACCTAACATATCTCAACAATTCTAGGAACCTGTTCGCATACTCTTCCATGGTCTGATGTCCCAACCTCGACTCATGGAATTATTTGATATTGTCATCATAGTACCGGTCAGAGAGGTATTTTTGCTTGAAATACTTATGGAACCATTTCCACTTAAGTCTCCTTTCAATGATCCTCCTTACTTGCTTGAAATGCTCCCACTAAATGGATTCCCTTCCATTCAAACTAAATATGGCAACCCTTGCCTTCATGTTCCCCGAATAATCCTGAACTTGAAAGTACTTCTTTATCCCAAGAATCCAAGCTTCAGCTTATTATCCAGTCTTTACCTCGCCATCAAACGTAGGAGGTTTATCCTTCTTAAATTCATCCCGAGAGCGATCCCTATGGTGACTGTTTCTCTTTCCCTTGCAAGAAGAAGAGCTTGAATCCCCACTTGCTTCTTCTAAGTCAGATGATCTACCAACAGTCCTTATTCTTCTTCTGGTACTTCTCTTACTACCTTCAGGTTTTACCGTACCCTATCCAGAGTCTATCTTTCTTTGCAAGTCTATCAAACTCTGCAACATAGAAACATTCAACTGATGCTGCTCTTCCTGAGCTTTAATCAGGATTCTCATGGTGGCTGCAATGTCTGGCGGTGTCTCTTGGAATCTCCTTCCATTAGACTCTATGTCATCATTTCCAACTCGAACATTTTCCCCCATGGAATCTCACGCATGCTCGTAGGAGTCCTAAGCATCATATCTGCCATGGGTTCTCATGGCTAAACCACAAATTACTTTTCCAAAATATACTATGACTCTGCAAAATGTGTTATCAACACCATTTGTTAGACACACAGTAATTGAAAATCAAAACCATTTACTTAGTGTCACTAGGCCTATCTAGGCCCAATGCTACAACCCACAACTCTGACACCACATTGTAGTGTACTACAAGTTGGTATCAAAGGGTACTCTTGACTGGTTTCCAGTCCATCCAATCCCAATGTTGCAACCCACAGCTCTGATACCACAGTGTCACATACCCATACCCCAATATCATGTGGAATATAAAAAATTCATCGAGAAACTTCATTGTTCATTGAAACACAGGGCATGGTCATGAACCACATCTCAACATTTCCAACACTATCACGCCCCCTCTCGTCTTCCATAGATCAGTTCGAAAATCTAGAAGGAAAGATCTCAGAGGAGATTGGACGGTGGAGAGAAAACACGATGAAAATCAACAATCATAAACGATCCCGCAGACTGGAGCCATATCAATGATTCAAAATCCACCCGCAAAAATAAACAATGTAGAAAACCTGAGTTGTGGGGTCGAGAAGTTACAAAACTTGCAATCTCACTTCCCGCATCCCGCATCCCGCATTGGAAACAGATCAATGATGGAGAATCATACCGCGAAAATAGACGACCTAGAGATTTGAATGGCGGGATTGGGAATTATGGAAATCATGACACCGCGATCCCACATCCCGCATCTTGCAATTTATGGAAGGGAAATCTGCGAAAACCAAAACCTGCAAAACAACATTCTGCATCTCGCATCCCGCAAACTGCAATTTTGCGCAAAGAAGTATTTCTAATAGGAAACTCAACTTTTCCACTGAATTATTGGATCAATCTGATCATTGAGGCAATTACCAATCTGACCAATCTACCCTACAACTTAGTTCGAAGTGCATTGATGGGAAAACATACATAGATGCCTATAATTACAGTTATTCAAAGGAACAATGCATCAATTCAACGTAGCAACATGTTCATCACATTCCATCAAGCAATTTGCAAAACAAGAAATACAATTGTAGAGAATAACATGGATAAGAAAACTTATCGTGAACAGAATTTGTCCTACAACCAACTATGCCACTGCAATGTTCATCCCAACCATAGGCCAATGTGCTCCTTAGTCTCTCAGCAACACTGCCACCCCCGAGTTGGGCATGATTTCCTCAAGGAATAAGGGAACACTAGAAGACTCATACATAGCCAAGGTGCAATAACACTCAGCCAAGCCAACATAGTTGGGTTTATCATGCTGTAAGGGAAAACATCCCAACATATGGGTTTCATAGGCCACTCAGCCAAGCCATCTCACAGTTGGGTTTCACAGACTGTTCACAGTCAAGCCAACCTTCACCTTAAGGACCAGTCAAACCAATAGATGGGTTTATCATACTATTCACACTCAAGTCATATTACTGCTAATTTTATCAGGCTACCTATCCAAGCCAACATTTGCAGTTGGGTTTATCAGACTATCCAGCCAAAGGCTACTCCCAGTTCAAACACAACAAAACAAAGCCAAGCCAAAAGATGGGTTTATCAGGCTACCAGCCAAGCCATCTTTCTAGTTGGGCTTATCAGGATTCCAAGGCAATGGGCAGGAAGACCTACTAAGCTAGTGAGCTCATCTATAGAGCTAAGAACACCTTCACAAGACCTATCTAGCCTGGATTCCCCGCTGCCTACACACCCAACACAAGGAACTGTCCCCTTCTCTGCTCCATAGTCCCTCGAGCTACACCTTCACTTCCAGTGCTCTTCAGGATGTGTATAGCAGGTTTACCAGCCACTCTTATCTTATCATGAGGTTCCACACTAGGTTTATCAAGAATTTTCTACGTCTCTCCCATTCCTAAGTCTTGTACATAGGTCAGACCCGAACCAGGGTGCACAACACAACAACCACAGGGAGACTCTACAACACAGGCTTATTTTGGAACACGAGTAACAGGGTCTCACACACTTTGTAGTTTAAGATAACGCTGCAATGTAGCGATCACAGTCCTACCAAGGGAAAACACTCATTGAATGCGAAGGATATACACAGGTAGAGCTTTGTTGCTATCAGAATGTCACTAAAAACTCGCAGAACGCGAACGATACACACAGAAAGAGATCCGCTGCTACCACAATGTCTCTCCCCAGGAAAACGAATATGGTGGTCAATGAATAACTAACCGAATGAATGAACCCCACCAACGTCCCGCAGCTCTCAAAACGTGAGAGTAAATCCAGAACGTGAACACATGGGTCAAAAACTAGCATACGGTTCTGGTGTTTTCTTGTCCATGCAAGCAAAACATGACATTCCAAAACTAGGTGCTCTGCCCAATTCAAAATTTCCCATACTCTTCCCATTCCAAGCAATAACTACCTCAACCACCTTCTCGAAGAATAAATGGTTGGGAAGAGAAGACAAGAAAGAGGGTAGTTGACAGTTCTGATGGGTTCTTCCCATGACACATGGCTTTTCTCCAAACTGGCTCAAGGTTAACATTCCCACCCCCTTATCCTTAGGAAAATCATGCCCCCATCTCATTATCCATTGCATGGACATAGCTGGTTGTGGGTTTTCATTACTTCGCATATTTACATGATGTTTACAAACGTGCTTGACTTAGCACAGAAACCATAGGCATCGACCATGATTGCCTATATACTAAACATTAATCGATGATAGGGTCTTGGCCTTGAGCTCCTTGTCATGACTCAATATAATATTTACATCATATACATTAATGCAACGGTGTCAAAACCAGGATGTTACATTCCCCTCCCCCTTCAATAGCACTATCATCAGTGCTTACAAAATCTGAACAAAATGCTACACTCGCATCGCCTCAGTGCTCCGTAGATTTGAACAAAAATGGATGTGCCAATTGCATGGCATCCTCCAGCTCCCATGTAGCCTCTTCAAGACCGTAGTGCTCACATTGCACCTTTACCTGTCCTATGGCTCGGTTCTAGAGCATGGTGACCTTCCTCTCGAGGATGCACATTGATTCGATTCTGAACTCTCCCTCGTGTTCCACCTTAATCACATCCCAATTTATCACATGGTTAGGGTCATGTATATATTTCTTAAGCAAAGAAACATGAAAAACATTATGAGCCCTAGTGCTAGCAGGCAATGCAAGTCTATATGCAACTGGCCCTAATCATTCAAGCACTTCAAACGACCCACAATATCTTGGTGACATCTTGGCACAACTCTCAAGCTTCAAGGAACTCTTCTTTTCCCTCACCCTGAGGTAAACATGATCCCCAATACTGAATTCTCTATTTACCCTATGCTTATCAACATAGCTTTTCTATCTGTCGTGGGTTGCCTTTAGATTTTGCCTGATCTTTACAACCTCTTTCTCCATTTCCTTGAACAATTCCGGACCAAGCACAACCCTGTTCACTGGATTATCCCAAGTCACTGGTGTTCTAAACATCTTTCCATACAAAGCTTCATACGGACTCATCCCCAAGGATGCTTGTTGTCCATTGTTATAAGCAAACTCTACCAAGTGTAAATAATCTTCCCACTTGGTTGGTTTTTCCATCACATACGTGCAAAGCATGTATTCTAGCACTTGATTTACCCTCTCTGTCTGCCATTTAGTCTGAGGATGGTAAACAATGTTGAAGTTCAGCTTTGTACCCAAATCCGCAAACAACCCCTTCCAAAAATTGGAAGTGTACTTGACATCTCTGTCAGAGACTATTGCCTTTGGAAATCCATGCAATATGAAAATCTCCTTCATGAAGACCTTTGCAATATCATCAATCTTATGCGTAGACTTAACCGGTATAAAATGTACTGCCTTCGTCAACTTGTTCACCACAACCATGATGGAATCATGCTGTCTCCAAGTCATTGGCAATCCTGTAATAAAATCCATGGAAATAACTTCCCATTTCCATTCTGGAACTGGAAAAGGCTGCAACAAACCCGTAGGGTGTTGATGCTCAACCTTTACCTGCTGACATTCCATGCACCTTAAAATATATTCAGCCATGTCCTTTTTCATTCCTAGCCAAAAGTACTGCTTTCTGGCTGTAGTAATTGTCTTTTGATATACTGGGTGACCAGAATATGGATCTTGATGGATCTCATCCATAACAACTCTCCTCAAATATGCTACCTTTGGAATGTAAATTCTTCCTTTATAACTAAGAATTCCATCTTCTTCCAATTTATATCCCTCATATCTCTTCTCAAGACCCAACATCCCGCAGCTCTCAAAACGTGAGAGTAAATCCAAAATGTGAACGCATGGGTCCAAAAATGGCATATGATTCTGGTGTTTTCATGTCCATCCAATCAAAACATGACATTCCAAAACTGGGTGCTCCTCCCAATTCAAAATTTCCCATACTCTTCCCCTTCCAAGCAATAACTACCTCAACCACCTTCTGGCAGAATAAATGGTTGGGAAGAGAAGACAAGAAAGAGGGTAGTTGACAATTCTTATGGGTTCTCCCCATGACACATGGATTTTCCCCAAACTGGATCAATTTTAACATTCCCACCCCCTTATCCTTAGGAAAATCATGCCCCCATCTCATTATCTGTTGCATTGACATAGCTGGCTGTGGGTTTTCATTAATTTGCATATTTACATGATGTTTACAAATGTGCTTGACTTAGCACATAAACCATAGGAATCGACCATGATCACCTATATACCAAACATTATTCGATGACAAGGCCTTGGCCTTGAGCTTCTTGTCATGACTCGATATAATATTTACATCATATACATTAATGCAACGGGTTCAAAATGTGGGTGTTACAATCTTTTATGACCCAACATCTCTTTATTCAAGTGGATGCCATGGGCAAGTGGTGTTAATACAGAAGGGTGAGCAACATGGTTGTATGCGCATGTGGAGGTTAAATGAAGCTCAATGCACTACAGAATGGTGTGAATTCCATGATATACACAACCCATAACGCAATACATTTTATTCGGTGGTAGAAAACATTAGGTGAGAAATGATGGTTGATGGGGAAGAGTAAATATATTTGTGCAACCCAGAGAAAAAATTTCCCAAGAAAGTTTTGTTGTGTGGGTGGCTTGGCAGGTTAGAAGGATCCTCTCTATAGTGTCTCTCAGCTTTCGAATCCAACAATGTTTGGTGGCCTTAGGTACTTAGAAGTTTTTAATCAAATAATTGATCTCTCATCAAGCAAAGGTACCTGCATTTTACACTAATTCACTCATAGGATTGGGGTTTTTCATCAAGCCTTCAATGTTATGAAATTGTTTTTTCATGTATGAAAGGATTTTAAATGTGTTCAATAAATGGTAATATTGTCAAGCTACTTCTTTTTCAAGCAGAAACCAGTGTCGTACCATGCCATGTTGACTGATTTTACAAGTGAACCTTTATGATCTTGCAAGAAAAACTGAGAGTTATTTTTGATATAGAGTTTTGAATAATATGAAAATATCAGAAAAATTAAGCATATTGTATTTATGATTTCTCGATTCAATTTCAGTGTGTAATAATTTTGCAGCCTAAACTTTCTACCAAACTCTTCCCACATCATTGGAAAGACAAAGGACCACTAGGGTCACAACATTCTTATCCATAAATAATGCATATAGTAAGATCACTGTATTGTTGCTTAAGATCAGTTTATTCTTGATTAGATAACTAGCGAAGAATTTTGTTGCAAAAACTTTAAAGTTTTAAAATTCATTTTTCTTCAATTCTAGATGTATTGGCGAGTCTGTAATGAAGTCAGTGGTGACTTTGTTGCGGTTTGTTGGAGCAAAGAACTTTTTTTGCAAATGCCCCAAGATGGATTCCATTGTCTACATCACTTGATGATGAATGATACTACATTTTCTCCTTACAAACAACTGGCATAATGGAATCATTACATAGTGATGTATCTATTACACCAAGAAAGAAGAAAAGATAAGACAAAGTTCCATACATAAAGTGATCCTGCCAATGGAATTCAATAAAGTGATCCTTGTGATCTTGCCAATGGAATTCAACAATTTGATCAATTGTAACAAGGAGAAGATGTAGGAAGCTTCCAGTGATAATTGTTATCACATCCATGCCCAAATGTTGGCAGATATAATATTTTAATGGTGTATATATATATATACTAATATAATCATAGCTTTCATGAAAGGATTTTCCACAATATGCAACATTAGTTTTCATAGTTACCTGTCCAAATATATTTTTTATGTTACAACTTCACTTGATAGATTCCAATACCTACCAGTTTGCATTGCATAACTAACAACCATTATTTGAATGCTTTACAAAATTGAAAATCCAATAGCTTTATCCTCTATAACAATGAAATATCATCATGACAGTATTCAACAAATTTCAATCACTTGGTAAGGAATACCTATTCAAATAATATTTACCAAATATTCATGAATATTTCCTTGAATCGCTCATAAAATTCATCAAGGATGTTGATTTTTTTAATTCCTATAGCATTTGGTTTAATATTTTGATACTAGGTAAAACAATTACAAATGCACCTTTCATGTGAAATAGATCAATATTTTGTTTAATCTTTGATACTAGGTTTAATCTTTGATACTAGGTTTAATCTTTGCTATCCAAAATTTGTTCAGGGTCTTTAATCTGTTGCTTATCTTCTGTCTCATATCCATCATTAAGTATTGATCATCCATTGAAGCCGAAGAACAACAAAGGGATTCTCCTAGGTCTTATTTAGACATTAGAACTTAGCCACAACATTCTTGAAGTCCTTTTCTCTCAATCGAACCATTGTTGGGGTTTATCTCTCTCATCTGCAGCCCTATGTGGGCCTCTCTCACTTAGTCGAGGGTCTAATTTTCCCCTAGTAGGGCTGCTAATATTTGTTCATATCCTTCTGAGGCCTATTCCAGCCACCCGAGGGTCAATTTGGCCCTAGTAGGGTTGTCAATATCTGTTCCTAGGATGGTGAGGAATGTTCTAGTCATTTGTGGGTTTGATCATGCACTACTAGGGATTTCGTGGAGATGTTGAAGCCTTATAAGGGCTGCCATAATAGTAATCAGGCCCTAGAGGGATGCCACTGATTGTTTGAAGGTTGACATCACCAACTTTATTCAGTATCAAGGCTACCATTATTTTGTTAAGGGCTGAGGGTTGATGTCATCTTAGGGATTGCATCCAGGGCATCTCTATATACAATAGTATTCAGTGGGATTCATTCAGATTTCAGTGAGTTCTTTTTTTTCTCATGCCATGTAATAAACCCTAGGGATTCATTGTAAAGTATGCTCTAATTCTACTCATGTAAAACACATTCATCTCATATTTAAGGAAGATTATTCTTGTTGGGGTTTTATTCCTTTAAAAGGTTTCCTCGATGTAAAAAAATATTGTGCCTATTGTTTTGATTGATCAATGGTGAATGTTTTAGTATTCAAGTGTATTTGCTAAAAGTCCATCATTTTCCAGGCATGCAACGTGCATGCAACTTGTTATTTCAAATAAATTGCAGACATGGTTTTGTTAAGATTGGATATTGGATGTTGTTATTGTTTTTAATTACCTATTTGTACCACATAAAATGTCATACATTCTTTCTTGCTAAAACCACAAAGTAAACCAATAAAAGGGCACAATAGTATTCTAAAATTTGATAGGCAGTTACAACAGTCACACACAAAGTGTTTGTCAAAAAGTCCCTATCAAATGCATTCATAAAGTGGGTCACAACGAGACTATAAGTGAGGGTAATTAATATCATTGCAAAAATAGTTATCAACCCAGTTCAACTATGCCATTTTCAAATCATAGCAGTGAGCTTGAATTCCCATAAAGAGTCTTCATTGTTGCTACAATAATTACCTTTCAAAGTGTTGATGAAGTTATAAATATCTGGAAGTAGTTGGGTGAAAATTTTGGGTAAAGTTAGGATAGGGACATTACAGCGAGCTACAACAATCTACATATTAAGTGTTTGAAAAAAGTCACCACATAGATGTAGTTGGTGCCTATTGTTTCCTACAGCAGTCAGAGAAAGGTTTTCAAAGTGTTCGTCAAAAGTAGTGAATTAACATTAGTACATCATATAGACACAAACCATTTAGTTGGGTCAAGTGCTTTACCCTGATATGTTTGGTGTTAAGAATATGACCTACAACTGTCTAAAACAATGATAGTGGAATGTTTGACAAGGTAATAATCCCAATATATTCAACAATAAGTTGAAGATTTTAGTGCAATTTTACTTGGGAACATTACACATATCTATTCATATATAGATCTAGACAACAATAATCAGAATTTTTGTGAGAATATGAACAGAAGACAAGGCATATAGTTATTTAGATGTCAGAGTATTGTCATAGATTAGTTTGATGCTTTGGATGATGTTTTTGAATTTAAACCATCAAATCCTCAGTTGTACATAGTATACTTGTATTTTACTAAGGCTAAGTGGCAATTTCATTTTAACAGTGGCATTAGAGAAAGAAATGATTAGTTAGATATTTGGTTTATTGTATTTTTTTGGAATTAAATCCAATGCTTTAGTGTGTCTTTGATTGCTTTTGAGTTGTTTGGAAATAAGTGCACAAATTCACAATTTTACTTTTCAAATAGATAACCTGGTTTCAATGTCTCAAGTGTTCAAAGTTTTAAAGTTGAGTCGCATTGGACCAAGAGAAGCTAGTTGGTGCAGGCACCCGAGATTCCAATAAGTAAAATCAACAACATGTAGCTCTGCTTTCCAAGAGTGCAGGACAACACAATTGGAAACACACACAAACATAGTATCCATTACAACTTTCATATTTCTAAAGAAATTTCACATAAACCTATTTTTGGATCTATTATCTCATATATGTGATCTTCTTTCTAGAGCCACCAATGCTCCCATGATATGGAGATATATCAAAGCTCACGAGCTAAAATTTTGAGTTGTCCTTGAGCTACTCAAGATCCCGACTATTGAGTTACTCCAAGTCGTTTTTTAATAAATAACCGTGTTCTTTATATAGGCTCAAAACCTCCATGGAATCTACTCATCATAGTTGACCGTGTTAACTAGGTCCACTTTTTTGGAAATTACCAATTACCGCATGCGATCAAAACAATGACCTCCTGAAACTCTATGGAATTATAGAGACTAATATAAAGGCATGTCTTAATTTTTGATAGATATACAAATGTCAAGGAGAAGAACCATTCCTGTGCAGATTGACATCGATTGTAGAGAGTTTGGCATCAAGCATTGCATAATAGAATAAGAAGAATTACCTTGGGAACAATAGAACATTTCCACTAACCTTGAAAAGGCTGTCGGTTTGGAAGTAAAGAGATAGACTGGATATTAAAATTCCTCCCGTTCTTCATTTACATTGACACAACCAATAATTATGCAATATGTCTGTAGTATGTACCCATCTTATTGACAAATTCGTCAACTCCTACAAAGATACCAATGTTTCCATAGTTGGCATCTCTTTTAATGTAGAACCTTAGCACCCATTTTCTATAGGTCCCTTTGGCACTACTTTAAACCAGTTTGTAAGGAAATACTCATGCCAAATTGGATGCGGTAAACAATATATTTGTGGATTATTAATAACCCACCAAAAATTGTGTGATGATTTATGAAATAAAGACCAGCTGTCCCAAACTGAATGACATCATCAACAACTACAGCCTACACGTGATTTTCAAGAGTTTACTATTGAATTGATTCAGGATATTACCAAAAGAGTGTGCCAATAAAAACTCCAGGAGGGGCGCCACTCATACATTACAGCCATGGCAAAGAAGACTGAGACCCATGCACCTATCAAGTGATTGCACAAAGAACAATCCTACATTCCACGTTTGATTTTGGTTATACCTCGAGGCTTAGATCATATGCATCACCATCAGTGTATAAATTGCCATGTATTGTTGTTCCTTAGGGATGATCTGTACAAAATCGTGCCACAAATTGACAACATGTCCCATGCAACTAAAAAATACTATATGGAATATTCTAGTCAATATAATTACTAAATTTGAGGAAATTTTCTAGCTCACTATAACATACTTCAAGACTTCTCCATACACAGTCCAATGTCAGCTCCAAATTCAGACCTCAGTTTGCTCACAAATTTTCCATTGTCTTGCTTAAATGTCTTCTTCAAGGCTTCTCCTGACCTATTGCTACATCGGAATTTGAAACTACCAGTCTTTTAGTTAACTATCAGAGTTTGCTATTTCACAAACTATCACCTTGTGCCATTCAAGATAGACCACAGGTACAACAAATGTTGTGTTATATTGTAGAACAACCACCAGAGGATGCAGAAAATAGAATAGAATTCAAGTAACTACCATTTCTCACCTATTGTTGGTAGTTTTTCCTTTTCCCAGGTGGCAAGGGAATATATGAATGTAGGGGGAATATATGGATTTTACGTCATGTGTGGTTCTATTAACCTTCTTGTATTTTTCTCTTTACAAATAGTAATTCATGGTTGTTTCTTTGGAAGGTTTCCATTTATTGCTTGTGAAATTGATGTTATATTCAAGACACTTGTAGAAGATGATGAGGTAGGTTGCTTTCTACTTGAGCTTGGATATGCTTGTTTCTATAATTTCTTGTTGCTAAGCATTTCATATTTTAGGTAATTCTACTAATATATTGTTGGTTCATATTTTTCATGACGTGCTATAAGTGGAGAAATTTGGGAGCCTCGTCCTTGTTGTTTTGGAACCCAAAATTAGTAGCAGAAGAAGAGGGCACTTCTGGTGTTGTTCTGAGATTATTTTGGGGTTGTCCATCCTTCACCATAATAGTGTGTGTGTCCTATCAGATGAATTAACCATAAGAAATAAATTCTGAAAAGTATTTTACATCTTCATGGCAGGTCTATAGTATGTATTGAGTTTCATAACAACATCAGTATGGGTTTTGTTCACCCTAGGATATTGCTTAAGAAATGATATATATATATCAGGACAACTATTTCGAGGAGGCTCTAAAGATGCATAATCTTCTTGAATAATTTCATAGTGATCATGGGCTTCATCCTTCAACAATTATTGGTGTTTGTGAGCATGTATGCACTAGAAGGTATACTTAAATTTTAGCATCTTTGATTTCAAGATTCCCATATCCATAACGTACTTTTTATTTCTTTGTTTTCTTGGAACAAAGGAATTGAAATTTTATGATCAACTAAAGTCTAATATTGGGTAAATACATATGCAATGTGTCATCTTTAACATGTTTCATGTCTAACCAGGAAACAATTTGTGTGACTTTGGGTCAACGTGTCCTAGCAAATCCTCTAAAGTAAGTTAAATTTGACTGTGATTTCTTCTTTTCCCTCTTCTAATACTACTTATATTTTTGTTTGTAGTTAAAAGGTATTGTTGTGATCGAATGGCTAAGCCTGATCTGGAATTCCATTGTTTGGTTTTCTGTGGATTCTTGGTATTTCAGTTTTCGTATGCATTATGGACATCCATATGTTTTTGATAGGATTTTTCATATCACATGAGGAGGCATAAGCAAGGCATCTCAGTTCATTAATATCAGTGAAGATATTTATGCATGTACTATTGAGTTTTCAGTAGGAAACTCATTTCCTATGCTTTCAAATTTTAACATGTTACTACAAACTACATTTTCCAGGAAGGATTCATTTTGATTATAGAAAGGTCTCATCAATAATCTTACAAACCTATCAGAATTTAGCAACAATTACACGAGAGAAGAAGTATGCATATCCTTTGAGCAACTATATGAAGTCATGGGTCTTCAATACATGATTTCTTGGACCATACCTCTTTGATGCAGAGTGATATGGATAAGCTTCATTTTTTGAGTGATGCACAGTGATGCAGAGTGATATAGAGTGAGATCTGTCACTTGTGGAACTTAACGTTTGAGTTAAAACTCAATCTCCTCAATTTAGTCCATGGCATTGATGAAAGCATGGTTGTTTTAAATCTTCTACACTGACTTCTTCTCAGCAATTTTTTCTTAATTCTTAAATAACTTTTTTGGGATTAACTCTAAATTTAATTGATCTATGGGTACTGAATATTCTCTACGAATCCTGGTTGCGAGAAATTTTTCTAGTTACATTTATCTCAGTTTTATTTCCGTTGTAATGATACATATAGATGTGCAAGTGCAAGGATTAATCCTTTTGTTCATCCAAATGATTTTTTACCTGTTTTGATATTGGTTAAGAATCTAGTATTGTTAATGTGACTCTACATTGAGTAATTAACATTCATCAACCTATGATGTCACAAGTTCAAAGGTAGATGAAGATCAGTTTTAAATATGAAGGGGATAATATATCTCTTGATATCATTTTTTTCAAGAGTTTGTCATTGTTGTTGAATACTTGAATACTCCAGGAAAAAGTTAAAGTTCTAAAATGGTCCATAATAATAAAGTAGTTTTTAGGTATTTTAGAAAATATGGCATTTTTCACAGGTATTTCATTTTTGTAACATAGCTAGCATAACCTCATGCAGAAACATTTTATCTCCTTGCAGGAAGACCTAGGAAGGTCTACAACAGTTTCTGGAAATTTTTCTAGACCTCCAAGTAGAGCTCCTCATGATAGTGGCATTGATCAAATAACTCCTTATGTTGAAGCACATCTTGGACATTTGTAGGATACTTCTATGTCTCCTTTCTCTACATATGAAGCAACAATAGTTGAAGGCTTGCACTCTTGTTCTACAACTTCGGGTCTTGCAAGAGTCCATGTCCTTGCAACACAGTCTTCACAAACATTTGTATCAATTGTAGGTGCGTATATTTCAAGGAATCCAACTCCAGATCCTCATCTAGTTAAGGCAGGGTTAACTAGTCCTTTCCCATCTTCAAAGTTTGGGTTATCTGATAGGGAAATCATTGTTAACCAAGACTCATTTAATGGATTTTCTTCTAAATCCATAGAGCTTGTTACTGCTTTATTAGGCCTTAGTTTATTATTTGATGGAACAACTTCCATTGGTGAGCAAAAACATGGTAAGTCAAAAAAAGAGCATGAAATTACAGAATCTCAAAATGACCATTTTCATAGCCAAATTTCTTTAAATCCATGACTTGGAAAATCCGCTTTCTGTCCATGTTCTAACACTTAGTCTACAAATGTATGGCTATAGAGTCATCCAAAAGGTAAATTTAGGTTAACCATTGGATTGCATATCAAATTCAAAAATGATTCTTAAACTGTCATTTTATAGGCATGTGCCTATTATTTTCATCTTTGAAATTGTACGTCATTTAAAGCTTACAGCCTTACACTGAAGGTTCAACTGATTTTGGATGCAATCACTAACTCTTTTGTATGGAACTATGATGCCATACAAAAAACAAAAAATCTTAAGAGTAATGAGCTAAATGGCTAAGCATGTTTTCACCTATAATTATTGATTAGAGAAAATTTTCTCTTTCTGTACCTTTCCTTTCCTAGACATATCCATGGTTACTGGATTCTCCTTTTTCCAATACTATTTTGGGCTTGTAATTGAAATGAGGTAGATGTGAAGTTCAATCGTTTTATCTCTCTAATCAATCTAGGAGTTGTTTCAAGGATTCTTTCATAATGGAACAATATGCCTAATCATTTTTATTCTTGGGAGCTGATAACATACATTTAAAGTCATGTTGCGCTTATAGTTACTTTAATTTCAGTGAAGTTGGAAATCCCAAGGTACTTATATTTGGTGCAATTGTTGGGTCTGGAAGAAAGTAAACAATCTTTTCCAATACATTGAAATACAAGGTAGATGTATAGGTTGCAAGGGTTTGTGCAAAGGTAGGTGCAAATATGGGGAATAAGTATTATTAAATGGGTTTCCAATGAAGGCATTGAACTTGAAGGAAGTGTGGAGGATCATGTAGTAGTAGTAACATTATTACTATCTTCAACAAAATATTAGGAGTTGATAACATGCATTTGAAGTCATGTTGTGCTTTATAGTTCCTTGAATTTGAGTGAATTTGGCAATCCCAAGGCATTTATATCGAGCACATTTGTTGGGTCATTGAAGTTCATGATGTTGGTCCTATCATTGCTTTGTTGGAAGAGATGATCTAATCCAGTCCAGCAAGAATAAGATCTGGAAGAAAGTAAACAATATTTTCCAATACCTTGGGTCATTGAAGTTCATGAGGTTGGCCCCGTCATTTCTTTGCTAGAAGAGATGATCTAATCCAGTCCATCGAGGATAAGATTTAGAAGAAAGTAAACAATCTTTTTTGATACCTTGAAATACAAGGTGGATTCCTAGGATGCAAGGGATTTTGTGTGGGTTGGTGCAAATATGGGAAATGAGTATTGTTAAATGGGTCTCACATGCATATAGAAACCTTTGTAGTGAGATCGTTTCCCTCTCTATTGTTTATATCAAATCAACAAGTGCACCTGGAAAATTTTTGTTTTTCCTTTAGGCCTACAGTATCCAGCGAAGGCATTGGAATTTGAAGGAATTGTGGAGAATCCTGTAGTAATGGTAACATAATTGTTATCTTCAGCAATAGCTTGGGAGTACATACATTTAAAGTTGTTCTCATAATTGTTTGAATTTATGTGAAGTTTGAAATCCCAAGACATTTATATTGGCCACATTTTCTAGGTCATTAAGTTCAAGAAGTTGGTCTTTCCATTGTTATATTCGACTGGATCTAATCTAGCCGAGCAAAAAATAAATTCCGAAAGAAAGTAAACATTCTTTTACCATGCTGACAAAAGTTATCTTCTTACAATATGGGAGTGAAGGTACTGAACTTGAAGGATTTTTTCTGGAACCTCTAGTACCAATAATATTATTATTATCTTCATTAATGTCCTGGGTTGCATAATGATTAGAGCCTAAGCCCCTAACTGTTGATTCAGTTGATTCATGGGATGCACAACTAGGAGGTAGTAATCATGTGTCCCTATGTTTCTCTCTCGCTGAATTTAGTCGTTCTGCTGGACTAATGCAAGGTCCCACTCTTTTGTTATAAGGTTTATTAAAATGGACTTGAACCCTTCTATAACTGCCCTTCCAATGCAAAATTCATAATTGATGATCATTTTTTACAGCCCCTTGAACCTTTGACACCCCTTTATCTCAAAATATTTCCTCAAAAGAAGTATTAATGTTGTTGATTGACATGATTGGACAATGGAAATGGAAAATAAAATATCAAAGGAGTCAGGAATATCTGCCAAGAAAATGCAGTGCTTTGGAACAAAAATAAAACATAAAATCCTATTTCTAAGAATATCCATTGTTGAGAAAAAAAGTATTTCTAAGAGAATCCATTTCCGAGAAAAAAACATAGATAATTCCTTAACAAACTCCTCCAATACTTTCTAGTGGAACTTGGTACACTATTCACTGTTGGAAAAAACCTGATAGTGGATAATTTTCACTAGGACATCACCGAGATGGCGAGTGCCCAAGAGAATCAATCAATAGTGTGATCATTGAGACTGGAAAATGTTTAATGGATTTGAAGATGAATTGTGAATGCATAATTACAATGGATTTATTCAAACATTGTTGTAGAATTTACAACTGTATAATTTCTGATACCTTATGGAATGTAGGATGTTTGAATTGGATTGCATAGGCTATCGAGGTTGTTGATACCGACCAAAAATTGAAGCTCTTCCAGGAATTGGATGGACATGTTATGCATTGTGTGTGAGATCAAAATGGGAACCATGTTATCCAAAAGTGTATTGAGTGTATTTCCCAAGATAAAAACATTTCATTAATTCGGCCTTTTTCGGCCAAGTTGTGGCACTGTCCTCCCATACATATGGCTGTCGTGTAATTCAGGTGAGTCTAATTGTTATAATATTCAACTAATTGAGTCTTCTTTTAATTTGTCATTGGTTATTTGCATTATTCAAATAGTTCATCTGGGGGAGCTTGGCAGTGAGAAAATGGGAGTGATATAGAGGAACGCTATGGCTCTTCTTTGCTGGAAGAGTTAAAGAATAAAAAAAACCAATGTTTTGAATTGTCTGTTGGACATGTTTTTGAGTTTAGGTATCTTTATTATCACTTCAGTCCATGATTTACATATAGTTTATTTCATTAAGTGAAACTGATTTTCAAGTGTTTGGATACAGTGTTGATCAAATTGGAAGCCGTTTTATTCAACAAAAGCTTGAAACTCCAAGTCTTGAGGAGAAGAATATGATTTTTATGGAAATATATCCTCAAGCATTGATTCTCATGACAGATGTTTTTGGAAACTATGTTCTGTAGAAGTTATGTACTTCTTTCCTACACACCCAGCCAGTAAATCATAATGGTAATTTGCTTTTCTTTTATGTTTTAATTAGGTGGCTTCATAGCATGGACTTCAAATTGGTTATGTCCTATTTATTTAATTTGTATATCAATCTTAAAATGATTTCTTGCCTTGATTGTAGGTTAGTGGCTCTTTAAGTTACCTCTGAATAAAATGATCACATAAGTATTCATACTTCTTTTCAGCAAGAAAAATCGAAGGTATTGTTGTTAATATTTCATCTCATTTCATTTATGTTTATCTAGTGGCTAAGAGTACTTAGAGTTAATGCCCATTCTTCTTGATGTGAAATGGAATTAGTTGTATATTCTTTTTACTATTCTATATACATTTTGGGTGATGAGTTTCTCCATTTTCTCATTCTTTTCCTCTATATAAACTGAAATTCTCCTTTCCAGGACATCATCCACCACTTTCTTCAAGTTACTTATGAATTTTCAGTCAAATTCAGATATCTTGGCATGACTCTAAATGACTCGGTAGATAGTTTAACATTGGATGCATTCTTATCATTCCCATAAATTTATGGTATATTTTCATTTTGCATCATTCAAGAATACAAAATAATGATTATCAAGTTACTATAGATACATAATGCTTACCTTGTAATATTCCTTCATGTTTTTCAAATGCATTTATCAAGTGCAAGAAGGAATTGAAAGACTAGTATAGCATAAGCCATTATGGATCCATAGTAACTTGATAATCATTATTTTGAATGCTTGAATGATGCAAAATTTGTTTGAATATCATCATTATCAAGCAATAACAACTTCTTAGAGGGTGCTACCTCAATGGTAGAGCACCTGCCTAATTATAGGCAGGAGGTTGGTGGTTCTTTTCCTCCGTGCCATATCATAAATTTGTGACTACAAAAACGATTAAATTTGCATATATGTGACTATTAGTATCTAATTTCATGTATCTTATAGCGCGAATAACATTTAGTCATATTTATCTTAGTCATTAATATGTTTTCATCCAGTAGTTTATTTAGTCGTATATTTGGTCATTAATTGTTGCAATCGGTGACTAAATTGAATTTTGGAGTAATAATCATAGGGGAGGAATCGATGGTTGTGGGATGTCTAAGTCGAAGAAGTGAGACGGGCAGGTTTTGGCACTCTGTGCTCGATCCAGTCGGGGGTGGGGCATGCGAACCCCCCAACCCCCCCCCCACCCCGAGAAATAATGTCGGCGGACACAGCAAGGTGTCGAACGCCGAAGGGAGGTAGCAGCAGCAAGACAGATCGGGAAAGAGGGAAGGATGGGAAAGTTGAGGGGAAGAGATCGAGACTGGGGGGGTGCCTCTTGAGGGCTTAGACGATCCTGACAATCCAGATCCGATCAAAATCAATTCGAGGGAAAATAGAGATGTGGAAGGGAAAAGGCCTTAATTGGGAATTTTGTGGGGGTTTGGCCCAAGGAGAAAGATCTAGTTCACTGGATACAAAGAACATGGAATCCAAGGGGCCACTATGACCTGCAATTGGGAGCAAAGGGTTTGTTTACCATCATCTTCTTCAATCAGGAATACCACGATGGGATCATGGAAGGAGGGCCCTATTTTTTCTTCTCGGTAGGGATTTACCTTCGACCCTGGAAGGAGTGCTTCAATCTTGAATCTGAAGATATAACAGTAGCCCCGGTGTGGCTTTGTTTGGTGGGTCTCCCTAGGGAATACTGGGATATGGAAATCTTACACAATATTGGCAATTCAATCAGGGAATTTGTGAAATTTGTTAAGCAAACCAGGCTTCAGAGGTATACTTTGTTTGCTCGAATATGTGTGTAGATGGATCTCTCGAAGGACCTCCCTAAGGAGGTAAGTTTGAACTAGGAAGATGAAGACTAGATGTAGCAAATCAATTATGAAAAGTTGCCCTTCCAGTGCAGGATCTTCCATGAGTATGGAAATTTTGGGAGGAACTTCCCGAAGGGGTACTGGGAGAAGGGTGCCTTATACCAAGATGGGGAAACACAAGCCAATGACGGATTCACACATGTCAAAAGTAGAAGGAGGGGTAGGAGCAACGGAGGGTATAAATTGCATAAGGAAATGGATGGAAAACCCCCAACTACCACAAACCCTTTCCACATCCTGGATGAGGAAGGAGAGGATAAATCGAAGCAAGTGGAGGGTCCAACCAGCGCCCAAGAAACCGAGATGAAGGGATTGGGGGAAGAGAGAAACACTGGAAACATGCCAGTCATCATGGAAGAGGACAAAGCTGAGGACATGGAACTCAGAGATCTGAATCTGGACCTACTGGAGGAAGAATGCTACGTGGGCAAGGGCTATGTATCCCGAGAACATAATTAAGCTCCTGCAGCAGGCCATTATTCGATCCAAAGCGCACAAGGATTTGGGGATCGGTGTGGAAACACAGAAGGGAAGCAAGAGGAAAATGTCGAAGGAATATTAGAAGAGAGGCCAGAAAACGAACAACCAGAGGATAGCATAAATTGGGGTCAAGCTGATTGAATTAGGACAGTATCCTATTATCAAGGCATTCTTCTCTGAAGTAAGCAAATTTACCCAATGAATATAGCCTCATGGAATACTAGGGGGTGTAATCACCCAAGGAATATTAAAACCCTAGCAAGGAAGATTAATAAGGAAAAACCAGACATTTTTTTTTTGCAAGAAACTAGTTGTAGCTTTCAGACCATGATGAAGATTGGGCAAAGCATTTGGAAAGGTAGCAAGGTCATGGCAACGGACGTAGATGGTGTGAAAGGGGGAATGGCCATTCTATGGCAACCCAGAGAGGTGGATCTCTTGGAGTGGAGAGTTGGTAACTTCTCCCTAATAGCAGAGTTTCAAATCTTAGGATCATAGATCAGAGGAACGATAGTTAATATCTATGGCCCAAGTTCCTTTCCTCAGAAGCAAGCTTTTGTTCACCACCTATGATGGCTATGCACGTTGGCCCAGGAAGGACATTGGATTATAGGAGGATATTTTAATCTGATTACCTTACTTCGAGAAAAGAAGGGGGGAAGAATGATGTTGGATAAGCACCAAGAGGAATTTCGGAAGGTTCTAGCCCAAGGCACTCTAGTGGACATGGAAACTAGGGACAGTTGGTTTACATGAAACAACAAGAGAGGAGGGGATCATCTATTTGCCTATAAATTAGACATATTCTTGGTGTCAGAGAACATGGTCAGGGGCTTAAGGGAAATCAGGGAAAATGTGCTCCTAGTAGCTGGTTGTATGCCTTAGCTGGGATGGAGTAGTTGCATGGCTGCCTAAGCCTTTTCTATTTGAGAAGTTCTGGCTTGAGCACAAGGAATTTAAAGGTATAGTGGAATAATGGTAGTAGGATATGGACAGCCTTAGGGGGACACGGATGTACATCTTCCAACAGAAGCTCAAGGCTCTAAAAGCCAATATCCATACATGGAACAAGGAAGACTTTGGAAACATTTTTGAGGAAAAAAAGAGGCTTGCTCAAGACATAAATCTCATCCAGTAGAAAGGGATGGACTCTGGCTGGGAAGTGGATATGAAAGAAAAGGAAAAAGGCCTTTTTGCCCAGCTGGAAGCTAGAGAGAGGCAAGAGGAAATATTATGGAAAAAAAATTCGAGGGTCAAATGGCTGAGGGAGGGGGACAAAAATACCAAATTTTTCCATATCTTGGTGGTCAACAACAAGCTGGGTTCAAAGATCTACAAAATCAAAAGGACCAATGGGACCCAAGTGGAAACCAGGGAAGAGATTGAGGAGGAGCTCACCAGCCATTTCAAGGAGACCATGACAGAAGACAACACTGATAGGGGACAGGATATAGATAGGATCATAGCTTTGATTCCCAGGACAGTATCTAGGGAGGACAATGAGAGCCTCATCAGGCCTATATCCATGCAAGAGGTTGAGGAGGTAATGCATCTGATGCCTCAGGGGAAAGCCCCAAGCCCTGATGGCTCCACCTCCAATTTCTTTCACTTCTTCTGGGACATGCTCAAGGAAGAGGTCTGGGCCATAGTTGAGGAGTCGCAAAAAAGTAGAGGAGTGATCAAATCCTTCAACGCAGCGTTCCTATCCTTAATCCTAAAAGGAGAGGGAGCTGAAACCCAAGATAAGTTTAGACCCATATATCTATGCAATGTGATCTACAAGATAGTTTCCAAAGTCCGCAAATAGACTAAAGCCTCTTCTCCCATGGCAGATCAGCCCAGAGCAATCTGGCTTCATAGAAGGCCATCAAATCCTGGATGGAATTATCACGGTCCAAGAAACCATCCACTCCCTAAACTGCACTAGTCGCCCAGGAATGCTCATCAAGTTATATATAGCCAAGGCTTACGACAAGCTCAACTAGAAATGTCTAGAGAAGGTGCTATGAGCATTTGGATTTTGCCAGGAGTGGGTGGAGTGGGTCATGGCTCTGTTCTCCTCTCCCTTCTACTCCAATCTACTGAAGAGCTCTCCGATGAGGCTCTTATCGCCATCCAGGGGGATCGGACAGGGAGATCATCTCTCCCCATTTCTCTTCATTCTGGCAGCTGAAGGGTTAAGAAAGCTCATCAAGGCCCAAATGGGAAATGGGAGGATTAGGGGACTATCATTCCATGAGGACATGGACAAAAAAACACACCAACAGTTCATGGATGACACGATGTTGATAGGGCACACTTGAGTCCAAGAGGCTTGGGACTTCAAAACAAGTCTAACGACCTTTTCTAAGGCATCGAAACTATCAGTTAATGCTGAGAAATCTCAGGTTTTTTTCTTCAATACTCTGCTCATAACCCAGAGAAACATCGGGAGAATTTTGGGATTTACAAAAGGAACTCTATTGACCAAGTATCTGGGGGTCCCTTTGGGACAAGGAATTATCAGGCAGGTTTCCTAGCAGGATCTGCTAGAAAGGATAAAGGCCAGATTGGCTAGCTGGACCCTCAAACCCTTAAACCTTCTTGGGAGATTAGTCTTGATCAAATCGGTCCTCCAGGCCATGTCGATGTACCTATTCTCAGTCTTATCCACTCCAAAGTCAGTCTTAAGGGAAATAAAAAGCATCCAAAGGAATTTCCTATGGGCAGGCAGGGAAACTAAAGATAAATTCACTCTAGTCAGTTGGGATAAGGTAAGCACGCCTAAGGATAAAGGGGGCCTTCGTCTCCGGGATCCCGAAGTGGTGGGGGAAGTGCAGGGAGCCAAGATATGGTGGAGATGTTGCAATTACAAACAGGATCCTTGGGAAAGGATTTGGAACATAAAGTAGGCTATGGGTTGTCCAAAATCTCAGCTGGTTCGATTCAGCGGGGATCCTCAAGGGTCTCACATTTTTCAGAAGACGAAGGAAGGGCAGAGAATGATCTAGGATCACAGCGTCTGGGAAGTAAAAATGGGAAACCTCACCAAATTTTGGGGTGACTCCTGGAACCAATTCCCTAAGCTAGGGAATGGCCCTCAATGGCAGCATATCGGGACTAGAAGTATTGAGGAGGGAAAAGAAAAGGTTCCTCAGTTCTAGGAGGGGGGTCCTTAGGATGACAGGTGCAGGTATATTTTATACCAAAATCCTGTCATCATCATGTGATAAGACCTTTGACATACCTACTTTTCCTGAATCCTAGCACTTGGAGTGGAAACCCATGTTGTTTGTTAATCTTTCATGAAAATTCCCAGCACCGTGCTTTCCTTGTTAGCCATGAGCGGTTCCTTGCTCGCACCTTATTTCTGCTATTTTCCATAAGTAGTGCTGCCACTTGTTGCCCTTGGTCCATAAGCGGTTCTTACCTGAACCGCTCTGTCATAAGAGGAGAAACATGGTACCCTGGGTAAAATGGGAAAAAGAGAAGATTCTCGAGGCTTCTAGATCATCAGCCTCGTGTCCTCCCTTATCCCTATCATTGTGGGTCAGTTGAGTTCGAGATCCCCCATCATAGGATCTTAGAGGCCACCTCATCCACAAATCTCTCAACCATCCCTATCCATTGAGCCTTATAAATACAAGCTCATGCCCATGGTTGAGGGGAGAACCATTGAAGTATTGTTATGCTGTTGGATTGACCACTTTGCCCAAGCCATTGGAGAGCATCGAGAGCAAATTTGGAGCTTATGGGGATGAAATGTTTGGTTTCATGGAGATGCATGTCAACACTAAGGCTTAATTGGTTGTAAACTTCTCCATTTTAATCTTAATGCAAAGCTGATTTTTGTCCCACTTTACTGTTGTTGTTTGATTTCACATGTAAATGTTGTTGGATTCCTTAGTCACTGACATGGATTAATAGATTATGTTCTGGTAGCTTTGACGTGTTTGCATGTTTAATCTGATTGTAGGTACATAGGTTTACTATTGAAGCATGCATTCCAGGTATCTACAATATCCAGGGAGGGTCTTCATCCTTTGTTGTTCATTTGTTCTGGATCTGAACCATTCAGACCAGAGGAACCGCTTCTGTCCGCAGAAGGTGAAATATTCCTACTAACAAATCTGGTGACTCTGTTGGGGAATGAATACATGTATCAATTGATTTGATCTTCCTCAGTCTTTCAACTCTTGTCCGAATCCGGGCTCCTTCTCCAACTCTCTTCAGTCAAATATGCTATTTGACTAAATGGATTTTGGTTTGAAACTTCCCGATCTGTCTAGATCTGAATTATTTTCGACCTTTTATGCTCTTTCTCACTCTCAATCTATCAGTTCTTACCTTGATCTAGTCTTTTTCTGACTTGATCTGTCATTCTCTATGTGTTTTGGAATTTTACAGGGAACCGCGCTTATGAAATGGGCGAGAAGCGGTGCCACCGCCTGAACCTAGTGAGCAGTTCGTGATGGTGACCGCCTGAGTTTTGTTGGCGAGGAGCAGTGCTGGGATAGAACCACACTGTTAATACCCAAGAAACGCGGTGCCAGGTAGGCATCATTCCAAGACCTCATTTTTCTCATTTTTTGTAAAAACTTGTGTTCATTTTGCTTTCAGCCCTGCACTGTCAGGTTTGTGTGTCAGAATCTGATGCTGGTGGTTTAGAATTTTATGGTTAAAGATTGGTTTGATTGGAAAATTCAAAATCTAGGTTAAAATTTTGATTGTTCATTCACTTTGGTGCTTGTTGGTTGTAATTGTGAAAGGATTTCTTGTTTTTTGAAAATCTTAGGGTGTTAGTAAGATCTTTTCATTTCTGTTATATAGACTAAAAGAAGAACACTTGATTGGCGTCTTAGTTTCATTTCTTGTTTGCATAGAAAAATTATTTTTCTTCCTTTAAAAAAGAATTGTTTTTACTAAGATTAGGTTATCATCATTGAGCGTTGGACATTGGACCTCTGATTGGCTTTACAAGCTTTCAGGATCTTCATGTTCTTTCGTCTCTTATGCATTTAGTACTATCTTGTCAAAATAAAAAATATGGTAGTTTTAAGTTAGATTTCCCTATGTTTTAAGAAAATTGAAAATAGAGTGCATTTGCATGTAGTGTGCTTTTTGTTTTTCTTCTAGGAAAATAGATTCTTCCCCTTCTCACTGCTTTCAGAAAACAGAAATCAGTTTGGAAAGTGCTGCTTGTCTTTGATTTTGTGTTCAAGACTGTTGTTTGGAAATTTTTGTGGTATTGAAACAAGAGAAAATACTCTCTTTCCCTCCCATAAGTAGGCATACTGAACGGTAAAGTGAAATATTTTGCATAAGCATATTGCATGGTTTTACTTTTCTGTCAAAACACCATGCATTCACCTAACCGTCCACTTTAAAATTAACGGTAGTTATAGGTTAAAATTTACATAGCAATTGGAGTGATAGGTTAGAGACGTGTTCAGGTGTCGTTAAGCGTAGGAGCTATCGTTATTTGTCTGCATTACATCCCGGGACTCACACGGTTCTTCCACATACCGTCGGTATATCGAACGGCCTTTCACGTACCCTTGAGGTATATAGAAAGGTACTTCACATACTCGATTGTATATCGGAAGGCCCCTTGTGTATGGTTATGCATTATACAACACTACTACCGATTCAAGCTGCCATGTACCTTGAGTATATCGGGAGACCCCACTAGGATACCTTATCCATCTGAGAAAAGCCCTTTGGTCGTCTTACTTGGAGCCATACACCGAAAACAGCATTCGGGGAGATTACTATGCATGTACCCTCGAGGTATATCGCAAGTGGCACCTTCTTGACAATCATGGTGAGAGACCTGACTATTTGAACTCCTCCTATCATTTTAAATGTGCTTGTTTTGACCTATAGCTTGTGTAGGGAAATTGTTTTGGTGTGTTTTCTAGTTTTTTAGACCCTAGGTTAGATAGGAACTGTACAACTGGCTGAGTTAAGACAGTCTAGAAGAGTACGGGGCTTGCCACCCAATTTTATTCCTGGTTTAGGAGAAAATCCAATGGAAGCTATCGACCAAGGAGCTGCCACCACCTCCCAAGTGGGAGATAGTGTGGTTGCAGAAATTGGAGGACCATATTCTTCACACTCTCCTCCCTTGGTCCAACAACCTTCTCAGGGAAATACCTCATTCCATTCTCCCACAGAAGGTCATGTTGATGATACTACCTATCCGGATTATGGTCCCAATGCTCCATTTTGGGATACCTCTATAGGACAGGCCATTGCCTCACTTGGCACCCGTTTAAACTCTTTTGAAGATGAAGAAGAACGTAGGAAATACTGCGCTGCCATTCTCCTTGCACAGGATATTGACAAGCAAATAGATGAACTATTAGGCCCGACCCCACCACCTCCCATGTTATGTCTATTCCAAATCCTCCTGGGTCTTCTACACCTGGGGCCCAACCTTCAATTCCCGTCTTGTCGGTACCTTCTAGTGCCAGGGGGAAACCCCCGGCACGACCTACGTTATCTGGCACCAGAATTGTACCTAGTCAAGGGCAGACCTCTAATATAGTACCATCTACAATTTATGTCCCTCCCACCCATACTAATGCGGTTAATCCCCCATCCAGTTCAGGTCAACCCTTAGGGGCACAACCTGTAACCATTCAATATTCTGGAGGTTATGGTTATCAAATACCTGTAGGTAACATTAATCATCCACCTAATCCTACAGGAATGCCTTATGCTGGAATTCCATACCCTAGCAATACGTTTACGCCATGGGGGCAGCCCAACTGGTCTTACATGCCAGCTATGGGGGGGATGCCTATACATACTACGGGAGGTGTCGGAGGACCGCCTTATGGAGGTCCCCCCCCTGGGGGGGCCTAATGCTCCCGAAGGATCTGGAAACTTTCCTCCTTATGGTCCAAATGGTCCTGGAGGGTCTGGTGGCCCTCCTCCTAGTGGTTCCAGAGGCTCAGGAGGTTAACCTCCTGGTGGCCTTGGAGGGTCTGGTGGTCCGCCTCCTGGTGGTCCCAAAGGCCCTGGCGGTCCTCCCCCTGGAGGCCCTAGCGGTACTACTGGTCCTGATCCTAGAAATCAACCCCCTGCGGGTGGATTTTCTGTTAGTTATTCTTCACAACAACCTGTCTTTCAGTCCACTTATGGTCCTACTGGTAATTATATCCCATATCAATATTACCAGTATGTACAACCCAACCATCAGTTACCTTTCCTAGGAACTTTGGACTTACCAGATTTGTCCAAGTTGATTAATGACCCCATTCGACACAATCCCTCATGGCCTCCTATTCCGGTAAAGTTACCATTGGACATCCTGAAATTTGATGGGAAGCAAGGAGACAACCCGAAGAACCATGTTATGACATTCCATTTGTGGTGTTCTTCAAACTCCCTCATGGATGATTCAGTTCGGTTACGACCTTTTCAGTGAACTTTGACCAGTACAGCTGTGAAGTGGTACATTGAACTCCCACAACATTCATTTGTGGATTTTGCTTCGTTGGCAACCATGTTTCTTACACAATTTCAGATGCTTATTCGTTATGAAATGGGTACTGATCTCTTAACTTCTCTGTGACAGAACACCTCCAACCACATATCCGATCATATCCATGAGTGGAGAAGGCTTATTAAGGCCCCTATTCTGGATCAGTTATTAGCTGATTGGTTTACCAAATCTTTGTTGCCTCCTATTGCCTGAGATGTGGCCATGGGCGGTGCCATTATTGAAGAGCAGGATATTAGTCGGGCTTAGTACCTAGACTTGGTTTATTCCTAGTCTGGAACTCTTTATGACCTGATTCCTCAAGCTCCTCGCCCCGGCACCGATCCTGCCAAGCCACCAGCAGAAGTACCTGTTTATGGGATTTTTAGTTCAATCCAGTCCGCGTCAGCAGCGAAACCTGCCAAGCAACCCCAGACTACCACCCCTACTCCTTCAACTCCTAAGGTTTCGATCAAGGTCAATTCTATCCAATGTAGTCAAACCTTGGGAAATAATAAAAAGAAGGGTAAAAATTGAAATAAAAAACTCGGAAACCAATAGGAGAATCCAATACCAACCAACAGTGATAACGATAAAGGGAAAAGAAAGGCAAAATAACCCTGTCTACTATGCGGAGGTGACCATTTCTCAAAGGAGTGTCCTCATTGGGACGAAATCTCCCAATTTCTGAAATCAAATTCTGCACCCACAGTACTCATGAATCCTTTTCCCTCTCAGCAAAAACTAATAGACCACATGTCTAATCAAGGTAACTCTAGTTCGTTAAAGGAAATTTGTATGATGTCCTCAGATACCATCAATCTACAAACACAAAGTCGGAATTATGACAAACCTGCAGATAAAAAAGAAGATCATTCTTCTTTAGGGAAAGCTCCCTCTACTAGTTCTCCTGAATCCTCGTCTACTGTCCCCCTATCTATCGAGAAGCCTACTCTCAACATGATTTTGTGTCCACCCAAGAGTACTCTTCGGAAGGCTGTATTTAACCCTAATGCCCTAGCTGCTCAATTTTATAATGTAGTTGAATATCTTGCTCAGGCACCTTGTGCAATGTCTACCTTAGAAGTACTCCAAAGTTTCCCTACACAGCGCAAAAACTTATTGACAGCATTAGGAGCTTTAGACCCGGATAACACTAACTTGATTCATTTCAACGTTGAGAACCATAAGTCTAGGTTACCTCATAAACTTGATTTTTAGATCATTACGAAAGTAGTGGGAAAGAAAGTTTTTCGAATGGTACTAGATGAAGAAGCTTCGACCTCGGTTTTGTCTCTGTCTTGTTGGAAGGCCCTCAACTCTCCTGAGCTTGTAACATCACCTACGACCCTAAAGGCCTTTAACGGACGGGGTTTCCAACCCCACGGTCTCATATCAGCTCTAGAGATCGAGCTGGGGGGAAAAACCATTTCCATTCAAGTAGAAGTGGTAGATGCCCCCTTAGATTACAACCTCCTTATAGGAAGAAATTGGTTCTATGCCATGACTGTTGTCGCCTCAACATTATTCCGAACAGTCCATTTTCTGCATCTAGGGAGAATTGTTACCATTGACCAGCTTGATTTCTGTATGCCGGATGTTAGTACATCCACGGCTAATAACATCCCCATGTTAGGCCAGTCCCCTCCTCCTTACCAGTCGATTTGGGTAGGCATGTTGAAGGACTCATCCCTTATGGGGATTTTTCCATCCACTCCTTCTAGCACGGATACCGCGACAGTCCATATGATCGCCTCATTTGATTATGAGCCTAATGGTAAATAAGTTGTTGATTCCACCTCATTGAGTCCACACGAAGCAATGTATGACACCATTCAAACCTTTTCCGATGATCACACTGATGACCTTCATGTAGTGGCTTCGGATCCTTACCATTTACCGTACTGGTTAGAACCTTCTCTTCTCGTTCTAGATTATCTCTCTGATACTTTTCTTTCTGATGAGTCCATTATGGAGATCATGAATACAGATGAGTCCATTTGGGAGGATCACCATCATAGATCCATGTTCCTCCCCAACACCAGTTCGGTTAGCCATGATTATGCATCCTTGTTTCCTACTGATATTGTCAATGTACCCCAAAGTCCTATATTGTTGCAAGATACAGATTCTAAAGGAAACCTTTGCAACATTACTCAGACGAGTTCGATTGACATATCAACCAAGCCTGATACTATCGAACATGTTCATGTTGGGCAGAACTTCTTGGCAGATGAATCTGAAGCATACAAGGCACTTTTCAAATAATTCTGTGATATTTTTGCCTGGTCCTATGAAGAGATGCCGAGGATTGACCCATCCATTGTGGTCCATGAGATTAAAACCTATCCCATGGCTAAACCTGTCAGGAAAAAACTAAGGCAAGTCCATCCTCGGAAGGCCACAACTATTAACGCTAAAATTGAGAAACTTCTCAAAGCCGGGTTTATTTATCCTGTACCCTTGACGGAATGGGTATCGAACATTGTCCTTGTCAATAAAAAACAGGGCACCATTAGAGTCTGTATTGACTTTAGGGATTTGAACAAAGCTTGTCCCAAGGACAACTTTACCACTCTGCATATCGATCAGATCATCGACAACTGTGCTGGAAGTGTCATCTTTTCATTTATGGATGGCTTCTCTGGCTATAATCAGATTGAGATATTACCCTCCGATCAGAATAAGACGGCATTCATTTTCCCATGGGGAACCTTTGCATATAAGAAGTTACCTTTTGGCTTGAAAAATGTTGGAGCTACGTTCCAGCGCACAATGTCCTATGCGTTTCACGATATTAAACATATTGTTGAACCGTACCTTTACGACCTCCCTGCTCATTTGCAGCGATGGGAGGACCATCTTGGTCATCTTAGAGAGATATTCTTAAGATGTTGTCATTATAATATACGGCTCAATCCGCATAAATGTGTTTTTTGCGTTGAGACAGGATGTCTGCTAGGTTTTGTGGTATCCAAAGATGGCATCCAGATTGATCCTTTGAAAATTGCCGCCATTTTAGCTCTAACAGCCCCAACTAATCTCCTTGAACTCCAAAGTTTGCAAGGGAAGGCAAACTTTCTCCGCCATTTCGTGTGCAATTTTGCAGAGAAAATGCACGGTTATATGCGTCTCCTCAAGAAGAACACCCCGTTCTTCTGGGATGACCAGGCCCAACGCACCTTTGATAATCTTAAGCACGCTCTGACTCATTCACCCGTGATACACCCCCCGGATTATTCAAAGGACTTTCTTCTGTATATTGCTGCCTCCGCTACTACCATCGCTATGGTTTTAGTGCAGGAAAATCTCCACGGTCAGGAGCACATGATTTATTATGCTAGTAAGAATATTATGGATCTTGAAACCCGCTATTCACATGTGGAAAAGTTAGCATTGGCCACGGTCATTGTTGTACAAAAGTTTCGTCACTACATTCTTCTTTGCGCTACCACTGTATTGGCAAAACAGAACCCTATGTATTACATCCTGACTCGTCAGGTGCTCAGGGGCAAGTACTCCCAATGGATATTCATACTATAGGATTTTGATCTGGAATTTGCCAAATCCACATCAAAGAAATCATTGGTATTTACCGAGCTCATGTGTGATCTTCCCTATGCTTCGACAGAATCTGACCCCAGTGATTCATTTCCAGGTGAATTCATGTTCCTGATTAACACTACTGACCCTTGGTATGGAGATTTGCTTATTTATCTCCAAACACAATGATTTCAGCCGCATTTATCCCATGATGATCGCCGCCATACCATCACCACACGAAATACTACCTCATCCTGAATGATACCTTGTATAGACGTGGGATTGATTCTATTCTCCAGCGATGCCTCACCCATGAGGAGGCTGAAAATTTCTTGAATGATTGACACTCTGGAGCATGTGGCAGTCATTTATCTGGGATGGCTACAGCCCAGAAAATCCTTCACGCTGGCTATTTCTGGCCCTCTGTCTTCAAATACTGTCATGAGGCTGTTAAGAAATGCCCACCTTGTCAACACTTTTATCCTAAAAGGAGCACCCATCCTGCTTCGCTACACCCCGTCATTGCTGTTGGCCCATTCTCCAAATGGGGGATTGACTTCATGCATTGTCAGCCTACCTCAGTCGGGGGGCATGGTTACATCATCGTAGCTGTTGACTATTTCACAAAATGGGCTGAGGCCATGCCTACATATGCGGAAGATGGTAATACTGTCGCTCTCTTCCTATTCAATCATATCATAGCTAGATTTGGAGTCCCACGGTCCATCATTACTGATCACGGATCCCATTTTCATAATCAAATGATGGAGGAACTGAGTTCCAAGCTAGGTTTTCGCCATGAAAAATATACGCCATATTATCCACAATTTAATGGTCAGGTAGAGGCCATTAACAAAGTTTTAAAACTACTCTTCGTCGAATGTTTGGAGATCATAAATCCAACTAGCACCACGTTCTTTTCTGCGCTCTTTGGGATTATCGGACTTCGGTGAAAACAACCACTAGTTTCACGCCATTCCAGCTTGTCTATGGACTCGAAGCCATCTTATCGATTCAATGTCAGATTCCATCTTTGCAACTTGCCGTCGAACTTCTCCTAGACACTTCCGCAGAGGAAGAAATATTTTTGTACTTGAATAACCTTGACGAGACTCAGAGAGATGTTACCTTGGCTAATGAGGCACATAAGAAACGCGTCAAGGCGCAGTACGATAAATCCGTCCAACCTCGTGTCTTTAACGAGGGTGACCTAATCTTGACTTATGATCAGAGATATGACAAACTAGGGAAGGGTAAGTTCGAGTCAATGTGGTATGGACCTTTCGTCATTTCTAAGGTTTTAGAGAAAAGAACCTACAAGCTCGTTGATTATGATGGAATCCCTTTGGGGCAACCTTGCAATGGGTTGTACGTGAAAAGGTACTATGCCTAGGTATTTCTCGGATAGTATCTTGTATATATGTATATTGCTTGACTTTCAGTGTGCTTTTAGTATCTTCAAGATGGTTTTGAGTTTAGTGTCTGCATCTGTTTATGCCATGTTTTGGTCATGCAGATGGCTTTCTACAGCTTCGCTGATGGTGCTTTCTGCCACACCTTGAATCTCGCCCCGTGATCCAAAAACAAGATTTTTGCTACTCTATGATGTTAACATGAATTGCATAAAGAGCATGAACGAAGCTCACAAATCCATAAGAAGAGAACCAAACAGCATAGACAACACGCACATAAAGACAACAAGTTGATAACGGAGTTCGTCCAGGATGGACTACGTCTCCGGGCCTGCTTCTCAATAGGAGGGCCGATCTATAATCGCAGCATAAGGAAAAATACATGGCAATGATACAATGATACCTTGGCGACAATGTTCAGGAAGAAAATCGCTGCCCAAAACACAACAAGACTGCTTCCAGCAACTCCGAAGCCTGAAGACGGTGTAAAACGAGTATAAACACTCATACCTTCCTCCTGCAGAGCTACGCAATCTTCCTTCTCTCCTTTAGCTACAAAGTCTCCACTCCAAAGCATGAGTGGGAAATGGCAATTGAATGGGTTTATATAGGTTGTCTTTCCCTTCTTCACATGACT
>LPNX010440170.1:1177485-1199834 GCA_001517045.1 Pseudotsuga menziesii
GCCATGTCATCATGACACATCACCATGCCATGTCATCATGCCACATCATCATGACATGTCATCATGCCACATCATCATGCCACATTATCATGCCATGTCAGCATGTCGCATCATCATGCCACATTATCATGCCATGTCAGCATGCCACATCATCATGACATGTCATCATGTTTGTACAGTATGGATGCCACGTGTCACCCTGTCAATGGTGCCACGTGGCACCTCTTTTTGCCAAATTTGCATGTTGACCTTATAGAACAGAACGCGATAACTTTCTCATACGGAGTCCGTTTGAGGTGAAACAAATGTCGTTGGAATCGTCTCGATGAGCCCTTCGATATAGTTTTGGTTTTGTGGAGATTGGAGGACTTCAAAAAAATTTCCTTCTTGGATCCTCCTGGATCATTCCTCCCCACTGAGAAGCTTTTAGCCTCCAAAAGCCTTTACTAATCAACTGGTAGGTGAGGGAATTGCTCCCTCACTTTCCCCTTCTCGATCCACTTGGATTTGCTTGGATGAGTGCCATTGATACCCACTCGAAGATAATCAACATCACCTTTGCGAGAAGTCCTTGTCCTTCTGTCCAAGATGACATCTTCCTTTAGCTCATCCATGTACTCAGGAGCAAATTCATCAACTAATGGAAATGAGACATTCTCCCTTTCATCCATGATCATGGGAGGCTCATAGAGTTTCAAGTTCTCCACATTCACCACTGAGTAGATATGCATGTATGGCGGTAGCTCTAAGCGAAACGCATTTGCCCCAATCTTCTCCAAGATGGTGAAGGGACCATATCTAATAGGCTTGAGCTTCTTGCCTTCTCCTTTCATCCTCTCCTTACTGATGTGAAGCCATACTTGATCTCCCACCTGAAATTGATGATCAACTCTATGCTTTTCATGGAGAGCCTTGTACTGGGCTTGACTCTTCTCCAACTGCTCTTGCATTGCTTGATGTACCTGTTGAACTCTCTGAATGAACCTGCGGGTTTTGTCTTCATCCTTGGAAGCGCTTGAACCAACCTCTCTCCCATACGTCAAGTCCAATGGAGTCTTTGCAAGTACCCAAAGCATGTCTCAAATGGCGAGCTCTAAGTGGAAGAATGCATAGCCTTGTTGTAGGCATGCTACACATACTGGATCTGTTCATCCCATAACTTAGGATGCTTGTTGCTATAGCCTCAAAGCAAACGGACAACTGTCCTATTGACTACCTCTGTCTGTCCGTCGATCTGTGGATGGAAAGCGGTGCTCCTCTTCAGCTTGGTGTCCATCATACACCATAACTTTGTCCAAAACTCTCCAAGGAATCGGGAGTCCCGATCCGAGATAATGGATGTAGGGAGTCCAAAGTGAACCCATACGTGCTGTGAAAGAAAAGAGAAGCAGCTTGCTCTGTAGTGACCTGCTTTTTACATGGAATAAGAATACACATCTTGCTAAACCTATCCACCACCACATACAAGTAGTCATGACCCCTCTTAGACATAGGCAAACCCCCCACAAAATCCATGGAAATGCTTTCCCAAGGATGGGAAGGAACAGGAAGTGGTGAGTACAGCCCCAATTTTCTATTAGTGGGCTTACAAGTAGAGCACATCACACACCCCTTTACATATTTTGTTACAATGTCTTTCATGCGAGGCCAATACACAAGTCTTTGCAAATGAGCCAAAGTCTTACCTACCCCAAAATGCCCCGATACAAGAGAAGTATGAGCTTCTCATATTACATGGACTCTTTCACTGATAGGAACACATAACTTGCCCAAATGATAGAGCAACTTTCCCTGCAAATAGTAGTCTTCCATCTATGTGCCATTGGTTAGCTTCTCATAAATCTCTTTGAAATCATCATCAGTAGCATACTGCTCAATATAACTTTCATGGGATAAAGAAGCATTTTTCAAGACAATATATGCAACAATAGGAGGTCTAGAAAGCATATCTGCCACTTTGTTACTAGTACCCTTTTTGTACTTGGTAACTGTGGATAACCTGTACATGCCCACATTAGGAAGAGGGGCATCCTGCTAGAGATGAATCTCATGGTGAATATCCATTTTGAGAGGCAAACCTGTACGTTCCTGAAATATTTCATCATAGTTAGCCACAATATCAATCATAGCCTTTTTATGAGAAGGATCACAACCTTTGAAAGCATCGGATGCTTCAGCATCTTTTTCTCTCACAACCATCAGCATGTATCTCTTATTAGTGTTGATGAGTCTCTTCAGCTGTCTTGCACTAACAAGAGAGGTGTTAGCCTTCATACTGTGAGCTCTCACAATGTACTCCACCCCATTTTTGGTGAGATGGTACTTGTTCTCGTGACGGAAGAATACTGCTTTTCGATCATACAAGTATGGGCTTCCCAATACGATACCACAGATGTCAAGAGGAACAACATCTAAGTCCACCTCATCGATCAACTTTGAAGTAATAACAAACCTTAAACGGCATTGCTTAGTCACCTGTAGCTTAGCATTATCACATACCCATCCAAGAGGATAAGGCTTGGGGTGAGGTTTAGTCCGTATGCCCAACTTCTTAACAACTGATTCTGAGATCAAATTTACTTGAGAACCCAGATCAAATAATGTTTCAATCTTTGTATGCTTAGACACAACTCTGATGTGAAACAACTCACTTCTTCTTTTATCATTTTCTTTAGAAACATGAGTAGAACTTGAACCAGTATGAGAAGTTTTGTTACCTTGCATTCCCATGGCTGTAATCATGGTTTCGTCACCTGAGTCGGAACCCAAATCTCGTTGCGCCGTTGCAATGGTCTTTTTCTTCTTTTTGCTTCCATAATGCTTTGGCCTTTGTTCAGGATGCAAATTCCAATAAATTTCTTCATCATGCCCATCAGTGTCACAATGGTTGCAATGGAGCTTTCCTCCTTCCTTCTTGGCGGTAGTTGTCTTCTTGCTCTTGTCCTTCTTTTTGGACTTGTAGTTGTTGTTGGGCTTGAAAGGCTTCTTCGGATGGTCTTCTTGCAAATGCTTCCCCCTGCTCTCAAGATGAGTATCCTGAACACTTGCTTCATCCACACTAGCAGGATTCAACAACAGCAAAGTATGGCATAGATAATGATGAAGAGCACCAATGTACTTCAAAAGAGTGTCAGGAGAATCTAAAGAAATATTCAACTCTAGAGCTTTCTTTCTAAATTCTTCAGTAAAATTATGAACACTCTGACCCTTGCCTTGTTTAAAAATTTTCCAATCCATTATTGCCTTCTGAACATAACCCAATGGATAAAATTTCTTACGTAAAGCAGAAATGAAAGCAGACCACGATGAGAGAAGATTACCCATTTGTTTGCTACCTTGCTGAAGCTTGCTTTCCCACCATACAAGTGCGGTGCCTGTCAGCCGAAGTGAATCCAACTGAATCTTCACATCTTCTTCTTTGATCTGTTGGACTCGACAATAGACCTCAATTTGCCTTATCCAATTGTTTAACTTCTCTGCATTCGCTTCCCCATTGAACATGGGCAAATCAAACTTCACATCGAGCTTCAATAAGGGCTTCTTTTGAGGCTCTTTGTGAGGAACCTTGGAATGCTGAGAATGAGATGAGGAAGAAGCACTTGAACTTGTGCTTGAAGCTGGAGGTGAAGAGGGAGGCTCAGGAGGCTCTTCGCCACCTCCTCCGTGGTTAACTGAAGCGTTGCCTTCGTCCTTCACTTCTTTGTCTTCCTTCTTTACTTCACTGCCTTTTCTTTCTTTTGCCATGCGTTCTTCATAGTCTACAAACAACTTGTCTACCTTGTCGGCCATCATGTAGATGACCTTGTGAAATTTTGCCTCCATCTTGATGCGGCCATCATTAGCATCCATATTCCTCCTTCGGTGTGCACGTTCGATCTTGAAATTGTAAGGCTCTAATGTACCCTCACCAGCTTGCAGTTTAGCCCTCGTGAGCATCCACACTCACAATCCAACGTCAAATAGCCCTGATCTGATACCACATGATCCAAAAACAAGATCTTTGCTACTCTATGACGTTAACATGAATTGCATAAAGAGCATGAACGAAGCTCACAAATCCATAAGAAGAGAACCAAACAGCATAGACAACACGCACATAAAGACAACAAGTTGATAATGGAGTTCGTCCAGGATGGAATACGTCTCTGGGCCTACTTCTCAATAGGAGGGCTGATCTATAATCTCAGCATAAGGAAAAATACATGGCAATGATACAATGATACCTTGGCGACAATGTTCAGGAAGAGAACTGCTGCCCAAAACACAACAAGACTGCTTCCAGCAACTCTGAAGCCTGAAGACGGTGTAAAATGAGTATAAACACTCGTACCTTCCTCCTGCAGAGCTACACAATCTCCCTTCTCTCCTTTAGCTACAAAGTCTCCACTCCAAAGCATGAGTGGGAAATGGCAATTGAATGGGTTTATATAGGTTGTCTTTCCCTTCTTCACATGACTCTCATGGATTCCTTTGGTTGCAACTAATTTTCCTATCTTGGCCTTGGTTACAACTTCCCCAAAATGGTTTTCATATGGTTGGGATTTTTATTAAATAATAAACCAACTTGTTACAACTTCTTTACAAATATGGCATGTTTGTTTTTGGTTACAACCATGCATTAACTTCATAACAACTCAAGGAATAAAATAAATGAGTAATATGTGAGTAATTTTTCCACTCACTTCAAATATTAATCATTTTACAATTTCTCATGGGTAAATGCATAAATGTCCTAAAACTCATTTCAAGCACAAATTCATGCATGCTAGTCATCATGCCACTTAATCATTCCATGTCACCATGCCATGTCATCATGCCACATGATCATGCCATGTCATCATGCCACATCATCATGACATGTCATCATGCCACATCATCATGCCACATTATCATGCCATGTTAGCATGCCACATTATCATGCCATGTTAGCATGCCACATCATCATGTTTGTACAGTATGGATGCCATGTGTCACCCTATCAATGGTGCCATGTGGCACCTCTTTTTGCCAAATTTCCCTATTGACCTTATAGAACAGAACACGATAACTTTCTCATACGGAGTCTGTTTGAGGTGGAATGAACACCGTTGGAATCGTCTCGAAGAGCCCTTCGATCTGGTGCTAGTTTTGCTAAGATTGGAGGACTTCAAAAAATTTGCCTTCTTGGATCCTTTTGGATCACCTCAGCTGCTTGGGTTCTCTATTCCCCAGCTGAAGATTTGGTCAGTTCATGAGCGGTTTGTATAGGTCCCATAACTAATAACATCGTCGAGTATGAAACAGTGATCTATCTCCTAACGTAATCTGCCTCCCAAGATGTTCGCAATCTGGTAGTCTTGATGGACTCGCAACTCGTGGTTTGCCATTTAAACCATATTTACACCATTAGAAACCCTGTGCTTCTCCACCTCTTTCGGAGAGTACGTTTGCTGGAAAGATCATTTGAAACCATCACTTCTAGGCATATCCCTAGGGAACATAATGTAGTTGCTGACTCGTTAGATAATTACATCCTAGATTAGCATATTGCCCATTCATGACATTGAAATCAAACATGGTCCATTGTAAATAAACATATAAAGAAACATAAAACTCATATAAAATGCATTTACCATTTGAGATGTATAAACACCCGGTAAAGTCTGTATATATATGAAAAAGTTTACAAAAAATAGGTCCCGAGACCTCATCTGAAGCACATAGGCTTTCAGGAAAAATCACTATACAAAATCCTAAAGCTATCAGCTTTCAGTACATATCTCATACACTAGTGATGCTCGTGGTAGCACATCACTACCCGAGCTACTCTACGCAGTAGCCTACTGAATCGACTCAGTACTCCCACTGTAGGTCTCTGATACCTCATTGGGAGGTAATCAATAGAAGCATCTGGGATATCCAAGGTCAACCTCTCCATGTTTTCTTCTAACTCCCCGATGATATCATCACGCCGTGGTACAAAGCGGGTGCCACCTTGCCTATCCAGTGGAGAAGCTCCTCCCAGTCGCACTGATCCAACATCTGCATGAGAATATATAGGTCTCGTCACTTAACATAAAAAGTATAAAACATTAAAAAACATTAAAACATTTCATCCATTTTAGGGTTTCTTGCTTCTTACCGATGTCGCCCCACTGTCCGCCAGGTGGGAGTGGTAGGTCAGGATCTCCAGTGAAGTCCGTACCTGCATAAGCATAATCCTCAACCATGAGGATCTGATCTCGGAGCCATCTAAAGAACGGGTCACCGAACTTCACCTTCACTCTACCTGCTCCCATATGAGCCATGATCTGGATCCACCTCATGATACGGGGGTCCCGTGCTCTTAGACTTCTGAAGACCACCTGAGGTCTCATCTGTGGAACCCGCTCAAAGAAGAAGCAGGATAAAATGGAACCAAAGCCAAACTGCTTTAGCTCTCCCTGCCGACACTTAGTCAGCTGATATTTGAATATTGGAAGCATGGCTTCCGCCCAATTGAATTTCGTGGGTGCCATGGCCTCTATGGCATATAACATGTGTGCCCTAGAAGCCTGGTGCACACCCTAACTCCTGGCCACCCTCTGCATAGTAAATAGGACGGTCTGTAGGGGCCCATCCGTCACTGCTCTGATAGGGATTTTCTTCCATGATGTTCTCATCCCTGGAGCATAGTGACGATCTATTAGCTCTCGAGTGGTAATATCCCCTCCACGGGAACCTGTCAGTGAGATGGGGGCACCCTTCCTCGAGAGACCAGTCAGGAAGTAAATATCCTCTACCTCCACTGTCAGAATATAGGCCCCAACCTCGAAGTACTGCTATTCTGGATTCCACATCCGTAGTATGTGCTCTAATAACCACTCGTGTGACACCATGCTTGGGGTCCGGAAGAATTTCAGGAGCCCACAGTCCTGTAATGCGGCAATACAACCCGCATTCCTTTCAGCAAAAGCATCATCATTGTCATGTTGCCTTTCTTTCCATATCACCATGTTTGAGCAACAAAAACCTACCAAAATCAATCATAGCACTCATTAGAATCATCTCTAATCATTTAAAGTCAAAAGAATGACTTATCATTGCTTGTGCTATTAGTTTGAAATCTCCACGGTCAGCACCGCCTGTGCACCGTTGGAGACAGGTGGTGGCACCGCCTGTCATCTATGTTTTAGGTTTTCTTGGGAGGTACCACGTATCTCGTAAGGGGTATGCGCGGTGCCCATTTTCAAGGTTGTATGGCTTGCCATACAAGCCCAAAACCCCATCAAAACTCAAAATAAATGCCATGAAAAGAAAAGAGTTAGGTTTTAGTTGTTACCTGCAATTGATGGTGCTCAAATCAGACGATGGAAACTCATGGTATCAGCTGCTGAAGATATGGCTAGGAAAGTGCTCCAAATGCTCTCCACTATGAGTAAATAGTAAAATGATTTGATTTTTTACTATTTACATGACTTATATAGGCATTTTTGGGTATGATATACTATAGTTTTGATGTAAAATTATTTTTTACTCTAGATTTATCAGTCATAATCCCTTAATGCTAGTTATGAACGCATTTAACACTTGTTTCTGAGTCGATTGCAGGATAAGAGAACTATGGTAAGAAGCTTTGGAAGTTTGTTTATGGTTTTTTCACACTTCCATAAAACGGAAAAGGTCGATGAGCGTTTGTTACGACACTTTGGTCACGCTCCTTAAGCCCAATATCAAAGGTCCGAGTCCATTTGATATTCTTTCCAGGCTCATAAAAAATTGACATTGTGTAAAGAAACGTCATGGAGTCTTCTTTTTACCTCCTTTTCCGGCTCCTTAAACACGAAAATATCGTTGAGTCTGTTTCTGATTCTTTCCAGGCTCATAAAAAGTGACATTGCGTAAAGAAACCTCATGAAGTCCTCTTTAAACTCTTTTTAGGATCCCTAAATATGAAAAGATTGTTGAGCGATCTTGTCTTCTTCACGCTCGTTAAAGCATTTGAAGAGTCGTCCATCTGACGGTAGGTTATCTCTTTTTCAGTTCGGATAGGACTATTTACGAAAAAGGAACACTCCAGCCGATCATGACTGGAAGAGTTCTCTAAGGTATGATTTTACACTTTTTCAGGCCTTAGAGACTAAATCATATGAAAAAGGACCCCTTTGGAGTCTTCTTCCATAATCGTTCAGACTCTCTAAACATGAACGATACCAATTTTTCTTTCATTGGACTCGTTAAATTAAACATTGAGAGACTCATTTTGGGAACGAACCCCTCCTCTCTCAGGTTCATAAAACATATGAGTCTGGACTTGTCTTCCGAGAAGCTATATCGAGTGTTTGTTACCCTCTTTGAACTTGTAAAACTGAAAAGAGGCACTCATCAATCATGATGGGGGAAATGGGAAGGGAATCATTTTGCAAATAAATGGAAGTAGTTTGACGTTACCTTTGAACATGGCACTTGTCTGCACATCATTTCAGTCAATTGTGTATTCAACTGATCTCCGTGATGATCCACTTTCATGAGTCATGTCACTCCTTTGAGTCTTTCAAAAGAATGCATTGTCCACTATCGCATTGTGTGTTTTTCCCGTTCAGTCATGCTGCCAAGTATTTTTATCATACCGCTTGATGTTCAAAGGGGATTTGAAGAAGTTTTACCTCTACAGTCCACACAGTCTTTGTGTCAGTATTTTGAGTCAGTCTTATGGTTACTACATTTACATCATTCCAGAACTATGTTTTGAGTTTCATGTCGTCGATGTCATGACTCATCATGGCCCTCCTTCGACGAGACTATTCCCATCGACATCAGCTCATTATTCAGGAAATAGTCTTAGAAACAAAAACTTAGTACCTTGAGATCTGTATGCCTTAATGATAGATTCTCTCACTCTCGACATAGGTTCACATCATTGACCTTTGATCGATAGAATCGACTGGGTGTTCGACATCAGGACATCTATTCACACTCAGTAGATTGTACTAGGGTACCTTGGGAATCATTGACATTAATGGTGATCTCCCTCACACTTGTTAACGGTTCACATCATTGACCGGTAATCAAGTGGTTTCTACCATGTTCAACTTCAGATCATTGTAATCACATGGATAGAATCGTACCTTGTGGAAGACGAGACGAAGACCCTGGGTATTTGTTTAAAGTGCTCACTGCTTTTCCCCCAGGTTGCGATGGAGTTTTGTATATCTAGCATGGATCCACATTTGTATGGTCGTGGCTATGCTCAAATTTGTGTCTGTATGACATAGATCTACATTGTATGTATGGTAGCTATGTTCAAGTTTGAGTCCTCTATCACATGGATCTACGTTGTATTCTAGTAGCCATGCTTATTTATTCCTCCCATGGATCTGCCTTGTATTGGTCTACAACCATGAGTTTGTTACTTGCGTCTATGAGTCAAAATATTGATGTACTACAGATGCCTACTTGACGACATGCTCCAATCGAGCCGACATTTTCACCTCGTAGCGACGACTTGTTCTCTCAAAGCTCTCGTTTATCATATCCCTCTAAGACTCATGCTTTGGGGGGCATCTTGTTATAACAAAATCCTGTCATCATCATGTGATAAGACCTTTGACATACCTACCTGCCCTGAATCCAAACACTTGGAGTGGAAACCCATGTTGTTTGTCAATCTTTCATGAAAAATTCCTAGCAACGCGCTTTCCTTGTTAGCCATGAGCGGTTCCTTGATCGTACCGCCTTTCTGTTGTTTGCCATAAGCAGTGTCGCCGCTTATTTCCCTTGGTCCATAAGCAGTTCTTACCTGAACCGCTTTGTCATAAGAGGAGAAACGTGGTACCCCAGGTAAAATGGGAAAAAAAGAGGATTCTCGAGGCTTCTAGATCATGAGCCTCGTGTCCTCCCTTATCCCTATCATTGTGGGTCAGTTGATCTCGAGATCCCCCATCATAGGATCTTAGAGGCCACCTCATCCACAAATCTCTCAACCATCCCTATCCATTGAGCCTTATAAATACAAGCTCATGCCCATGGTTGAGGGGAGAACCATTGAAGCATTGTTATGATGTTGGATTGACCACTTGGCCCAAGCCATTGGAGAGCATAGAGAGCAAAGTTGGAGCTTATGGGGATGAAATTTTTGGTTTCATGGAGATGCATGTCAACACTAAGGCTTAATTGGTTGTAAACTTCTCCATTTTAATATTAATGCAAAGCTGATTTCCGTCCCACTTTACTGTTGTTGTTTGATTTCACATGTAAATGTTGTTGGATTCCTTAGTCATTGACATGGATTAATAGATTATGTTCTGGTAGCTTTGACATGTTTGCGTGTCTAATCTGATTAAAGGTACACAAGTTTACTATCGAAGCAGGAATTCCAGGTATCTACGATATCCAGGGAGGGTCTTCATCCTTTGTCGTTCATTTGTTCTGGATTTGAACCATTCAGAATTGAGGAACGGCTTCTGTCCGCAGAAGGTGAAATATTCGTGCTAACAGTAGATGATCCCAGTCAATCAAGATGCCCAGATCTCGGTAGAGGATATTAGGTCCCTTGAGAATGAGTTACAAGAGCGTTGCATTTTGATCAAGAATGGGGATGATACCCTCAGATGTGGATACTCTTAGAAGGGGACTTTCAACCTCAAAGAAGCATACAACATTAAAATAAGGCACTAGGAGGAGGAGGAGGAGATTTGGAAGAAAATATGGACTTCCAACCCCTGGAAAAAAGTGTCTACCTTCTGTTCGCTTGTGGTAAGACGCAGGATCCTAGCTGGAGAGAACTTGAGTCGCAGGGGTATCCAGGGACCATCACGATGTGTTCTATGTGTTATCCAGGAAGAGAGCATGGGTCACCTCCTCAACACATGCCCCTACGCCTCGGATCTATGGGACAATGGAGCACAACTTTTCAGGAAGAGAAACAGAAGCATAGGGAACCCAGGCCAAACCTTAAGGGATTGGCATCCCAAAGCTTTCAAAAATAGTATCCTGCGGGTTTTATGGAAAGCCTTTCCAAGCATTGTGATGTGGGTAGTATGGAAGGAACGGAGCAGTATAATTTTTAGGGGAAAATATCAATCCTCTGAGGAATTCTGGAATATTATAACCTCCAACTTGATGGAAATAGTGCACATCATGCAATGGAGCAAGGAGGACAAGGAATTCATTGGTTCGTAAAAAAGAATAGCGGAGGCGTGGGGCCTGGATAGTGGGGTCATCAATGGTCTGCATAAAAAACCCAAGTATTACATATTTGAGAGCCCAAACTCGTGGTCCCCCCCACATAGGTTGGTTTTCAAGTTAAATTTCGATGGTGCGGTAAGAGGCAACCTAGGCGACGCAGGCCATGGCAGGGTCTGCAGAAACTCTTCTAGAGAAATAATGCAGGTCTACTATGGTTCGATTGGAATGGACACCAACAATTCTGTAGAATTGGAAGGGATGATCCAGGGCATACAAATCATCATCAGGTATGGTTGGATGTCAACGATAGTGGAAGGAGACTCCAACATCCTCATCCAAATGGCAAAGCAACTGGCTAATGGAAAATCCACAGAGAAAGTGTCATCTAGTTGGTGCCTTTCCAATAGGATGGATGACCTACTAACCATGGTTATGACGCATCCGGTGCTATCCTTCATCCACATCAGGAGAGAGGAAAACCAAGTGGCAGACTTGCTGGCTAATGTCGGAGTCAGTAACCTCAGGGACAATTGGAGGAGATGGTTAAACGATTTCTAGGAGGAGCAATGGATCCCTAGATGTTGACAACTGTATGCTCATGATGTGGGTGACAGGGGATAGGTGACAGGAGGAATGAGAGAGGAACAAGGCAGGGACAGGCGACAGTGAGGTCCTTCCACGAGTCGAGACCATTAACGCGTGTAATCATTTGGTCTAAGATCAAGGTAATCTGGAGTGATCATTTAAGCATTAAGATAGGGTACGATGGAGGTCCTGAAGGGAAAGATGGATCAGACTTCATATGGGATGATGATACAGGAATGATGAGAGACATGAGAGAGCATCAAATGAGGAATACAAAGACGAAAGGTTTCAGGATATGGGTAATCAATATCCAATACCGAACCGTTAACACGCCCATTGAACTAAAGCATGTTAATTCGAAGGTGGTTGTAGAGATCATAACCCGAGTTCTGAGAAGTATTGAAGATAGGTTGGTGTTTTTGTGGGTAGAAGGAGCCTAGAGTGAATCTATGAAGGGTGATACTATGAAGCGAGAGATGGCTCCTCCTCGAGGTGGTCTTGGGAAACCAGGGGGTAGCATAGGACCGGCTATTAACCGAGACAAAGGGAAGAATGTAATTTGACTGGGGAAGAGAGCGATGACTCGGGCCCAACTTTAGGCTCAGTTAGCTATTGAGGCCTTCAAAGATCGAATTCCATTCATAACCCATTTAGCAACAGAGAAAGTGGAGAAGATGTGATGGGCTCAAGTGAACTCCATGCTGATTGAGGTGGTACAGGAAGAGGTTGATGGTTGGATCTTCGACCCCAAATCCACGATGGGGAGAGCCTCAGGTCACAACTGACCAGTTATAATTTATTGGGTTATCATGAATTTGGTCACCCAGTCGAACCTCAGCGCAGCAGCAAAAATCGAGGAGAAGATTGTGGAGATGATGGCAAAGAAGGAAGGGGACAAGGAGCTCGTCAAGGCATGTAAGGAGCACAATGAAGAATGTCGGGACATGCGAAGGAAGCTTGATGCCCTTAGTTTGGATTATCGACTCATACACCGGAAGGTGGACCAAATCGCCTCTTGCCTAGGAATTGCTTTGTATTATCTAGGGATGGAGCATCATGTGGAAGGGGGGTCTGGTCATCGCACAAGCGGGAGGAGCATAGGAAAAACTGATAATACTACAGAGGAGCACGTGATGGATGCCGTTCATCTTTCGGGAGGTTAGTTCCAAAATGTGGGCCCTGGCCCAGGATTCTAGGCTCTGCCTTAATCCCCCGGTGGGGCACCCTCTGTGTTTTTTCTTATGTTCATGTGGACTAGTATGTGGCCTTTAGGTCTGTCTATTTATTTGTCTGTTTATTTAGCATGCATGGTGGTAATTCTAGATGTAAATCAGGGATTAATCTCTCCTCAGAGGGAGCTCTCCCACTTTTGGGATGGGTGGGTAACCAACCGATCAATGTAAGGGGGAAGGGAAAGAATCTAGGTGGGATGACAGAGCCCTACGGTTTTTGGGCTCCATTGTAACCGTTTTTCTGCAGTAATACATCTTTTATTTACACAAAAAAAAAATCCGTGGCTAAATCAGTGACTAAATCCGTGACTAAATCATTGACTATCAATGACTAATAAGTTAAGCTATTAATGACTTAGAAGTGAAATACGGCTAAGTTAGTCAAGCTATAACATAGTGGAAATTAGCTACTACTAGTCGTTGACTCAAAAATAGTCGTTTATAGCCGGATTTTAGTCATTTTTTAGTCATTAATTTCTTATTTTGTAATAGTGTATATTTATTTTATTTTTAAATTTTTAACTTATAAATAATTTTTACTTTAACAAAATAAATAATTATTTTACACTAATTTGAAAAAAATGAAATAAAATATTTTTTAAAGTTAAATTTAAAAATATATATATATATAATAAATAACTAAATTAAAAATACTAATAAATACTAATAATAAGGGACCAAATTAGATTGTTTGAATGTCCCAATGACTGAAGGCTGAGGTTGGGATGCGATGTAGAGATTAGGTTTTGCTAAGGTTTGCATTCAGGGTTAAACCTTACATCCATCAGAATTGCCTTTATGACTATCATGGAACCTACTTCAACGCCGACCATAGGAAGGACCTGCCAAAGATCCATGACGACGGACTTGGGGGGGGCGGCCGACCCCCCCCAGTCACATCAACTTTTTCCCTCGGTTGAGGGTTTTTCTGGTACTTGCTCTACTGTAAATATTGGCATGGAGGATATTCCAATCCCAATGGAGGACACTGATAGCAAAGAAAATAATAGGGCATACAAGGGAAATAATGAAGGCATACCCCATAGAAGAAACACTTGCATAGCTCATACAGAGAACCGACCCTGCCTTAATCTCATGGTAGAAATAATCAATGCCAAAGCGCAGAAAATGAAAGACCATTCCCTAATTGCAAAGTTCATGGGATTTTGGCCCACTAAACAAGCGCTTCGAGGATGGATATCGGTAAAGTGGAAACCCAAAGAGCACTATTATCTGCAACTAAGATCGAAAGGATTTTTCACTATCATTTTCTACCATCTGGAGGACAAGGCTAGATTTGAAGATGGATGGCCTTACTTCCTCAATTTTGCAGGACTATATTTAAGAAACGGGGTGGAAATATTCTTCCCATAGAAAGAGGACTTCTCCTGGGCTCTGGTATGGATCAGAATGTATTCACTTCCTCAAGAATACTAGGATGAGACCACCCTCCAGGAGATTGGTAATACCCTAGGATCCTTTGTGAGAACTGTTGATCAAACCAAAACGAACAAATTCACATCCTATGCCAGGATCTGTGTCTATATGCACATTGAAAGAGCCCTATTTGATGCTATGTTCCTAACCCGTGAAGAATGTGATTGGATTCATCCTCTTGACTACAAGAATATCCCCTTCAGATGTAGAAAGTGCCATGATCATGGACATCTCTTCAGAGACTTCCCTACAAATAAACTACAGGTTGACAAACAAAAGGAAGCAAAGACAGATGAACAAGGATTTCAGCAAATAGGCAAGAAGAAAATGAATAATAGGAAACTGACTTAAGAAAAGAACCAGGAACATAATCCAACCACGAGCAATAGTTTCGAGTTTTTGGAAGAACAAATGGAGTGCCTGAATATGGATATGACCTATGAAGAAAACTATGTGGAACCCATCCAAGAGAAGGTTGATCAGCACCGGTCGGCCCAGACTGAGGAAACCTCTCTAAAACTTGTCGATATCCCTGGAAAAATACAGTCGGATCAATTACAGGAAAAATAATTTCAAGAAGCTGCAAATAGACTAGGACCCGACCCCTTGGAAGAGGAAGAAATGAAAGAGGCATTCCTGGATAGATTGGATCTACAAGGATTAGAAGACATGTGTATAAGAAAATCTTTCGATTCCATCACAGTGAGGCAGATCCAACTATTGTAGGAAGTCCTATCCAAAGCTAAAGATCATAACAAATTAGGATTTCACAATACTTCCCAAAAGGATAAGCAAAAATACCAAAGGGACTCTAAAAAAAGGGGCACAAATATGTTCTCCAAAGAATAAATCGTCTTGCCATGACGCTGGTTGAATCTAGACAATATGCCCAGCTAACAGAGTTCTTCCCTTCCCCCACAATTGTTATCCAATGAAGATCCTCTCATGGAATGTACGAGGTCTCAACGGTCATTTGAAACAAAGAATGTTGAAAATGAAAATTCAAAAAGATAGGCATGTTGTTCTTTTTATACAAGAAACCAAATGCTTTAGTGAATTAGCTACCAAGCTCATGTCCCTGATCTAGAAAGATTGCCTCACTATAGTTATTGATGCCAGAGGAGCCTTGGGTGGTATCTCCATCAGTTGGAACTCCCTCCTGGTTACTCTGAGTGATGCAGCCTCTTCTCTGCATGTGATCTCTGCCTCCTTTCATTTGATTGGAACCAACATCAAGGGATTCTTCTGAATGTATATAGACCTCAAGAAGCGGGTTTAAAGATGCATCTTTTTAGCTTTTCAGAATGGTTCTCTAATATGCAAGTTGACTGCCCCATCCTCATTGGTGGAGATTTTAACATGATAACCACGTTGTAAGAGAAAAAAGGAGTCAAAGTTGTCTCAGCTGATGATCTATCCTTCAAAACCACATTAATCTCATTCTCCTTAGTGGATATCCAAACTGCCTCTATTTTTTTCACCTGGAACAACAGAAAGGGGGGGGGGAGTCCATCATATCGGCAAACTCCTTGATTGTTTTCTGGTTTCTGACAAAATTCTTACAATGGGAGGGATTCTTGATGCTTCCATCCTTCCCACAGCTAGATCCAACCACTGGCATATCTCCCTTTCCTGGCATAGCCATGGCACTCCCCTCTTTAAACCCTTTAGATTTGAAATTTTTTGGATCACTCATCCCACCTTCCTGGACTTTGTTAGCTCGTGGTGGAAGAATATGATAGTGAATGGTCGATCGAAGATGGCCATAATGCATAAAAAACTAAAGCAATTATGAAGCCATCTTCGATAGTGGAACCATTCTACTTTTGGTAACATCTTTGAGGATAAAAAGGCTATACAAGAAATTCTAGAGAGACTCTTCAGCTGGGCGCTATGGAACAGGGGTACATCAAGGAAACCAAACTCTAGGAAAGGGATCTCCTCAATCAACTAAACCAAAGATGTGATCAAGAGGAGATATTCTGGAAATAGAAATCCATAGTTAAATGGATGAAGGAGGGGGAAAAAAACACGAACCTCTTCCATGACTCTACTATACATCACAGAATGAGAACCATGATTAGAAAGCTACATTCAGAAAATGGGGAGATTATGGAATAACATGAGCCAATTTCGGAAGAGCTTACTAGATATTTCAGTGATCTCCTCACTGAGCCAAATCTATCATGCCAAGAATCAGTCACCCAAGTCACTCAGCACATCCCTTCTCTGGTAAATCATGATCACAATGCATCCCAAATGCAACCCATCAGCATGCAGGAAGTGGAGGCGGTAGTCAATCAAATGGCTAATGGAAAATCCCCTGGTCCAGACGGCTTCACCATTGATTTCTTCCATCATTATTGGAGCTTGTTAAAAGAGGAAGTCCTAGAACTAGTAGAAGAATCTCGCAAGAAGAGATGGATCCTGTCAGCTCTAAACACCACTCACCTTGCTATAATCCGCAAAGAAACGGGAGCCTCCCATCCTCGTAAGTTTCGGCCCATCTCTCTCTGTAATGTCATTTATAAGATCACTTCTAAAGTCATAGCAAATCGGTTGAAACCCTTTCTCCCTCTTCTCATTTCACTAGAACAATCAGGATACATTGAAGGTCTCCAAATTCTAGATGGAATCATCCTGGATCATGAAGTGGTACACTCCCTTAAAACTACCAAAACCCCTCAAATGATCCTGAAACTAGATATATCCAAGGCCTTTGATAAGATGAGTTGGTACTTCATTGAAAAAATTCTCTTAGCGTTTGGATACTGTCGAGATTGGGTAAACTGGGTCCTCTCCCTCATTTCCTCAACGTTTTTTTTCTGTCCTTGTCAATGGCTCTCCCTCTTCCACCTTCTCCCCCTCACGCGGCCTCCGAAACGGTGACCCACTATCCCCCTTTCTCTTCATCTTCATGGCCGAAGGGCTGGGCAGAATGATCCAATCAATGGTCTCTGCGCAGGCCATGCGAGGGTTGTCTCTCTATGGTGTCCCTGCTATAGCCTACCAACAATTTGTAGACGACAACCTCCTATTTGGACACTCCTCACTTCAATAGGTTCGCACTATTCACTCAGTACTAGACACCTTTGGAAAAGCTTCAATGACCACTATCAATCTTGACAAGTCACAAATATTCTTCTTTAATATTGAATTGGACGCACAAAGAAACATCATCTGTATTCTCAGATTCTCCATCTCCTCGCTCCCCTCCAAATACCTTGGGGCTCCCTTGTTTGATTCGGCTATCAAACATTCCTCATGGAAAGAGATTTTGGACAAACTAAAAAACAATATAACCTCTTGGACCTTCCACTCCCTTAACCTCCCCAGCAGGACTATCCTACTGAAGTTTGTTCTCCAGTCTATGCCTCTCTATCTCTTCTCTGTCCTGGACACCCCAAATGGGTCCTGAAAGCTATAAAAACCCTTCAGAGGTCTTTTCTTTGGGGGTGCAACAATAACAAGAATAGATGGTCACTGGTCAGCTGGAAAAAGGTTTGTCTTCAGAAAAAATATGGGGGTATGGATATCAGGGACCCTGAGCTAAATAATCAATCCCTCTTGGATAAAATTTGGTGGACCTGGATCTCAAAAAATAATTCCCCATGGACAAAGTTGTGGATCAAAAAATACGTAGAGGACTATCGCCCACCTCACTTAATCAGATTCGATGAAGACATCCCTAGCTCCCATATCTGGAAGGCGGATAACAATCACAGGGTGCTTATACAACAACATATTTTTGGGGAAATAAAGGATGGAAACATCGCCCTCTTTTGGTGTGACTCCTGGCAGCAGCTACCCAGTTTGAAAAGTCTCATACATATCAAGACATCCAGACATTTATTCACCTCAATGAGAATCTTAAAGTTCAAGACCTATGTAAACCGTCGACTGATGGCAACCGTCAATGGAAAGATCCCTCCAACTAGGTTGTCACTCCCAACAGGGATTTATTGGACACTATATGGCATGAAATAAGCAGAGACATCTGAAACGAAAACATCGGACGGATGTCATCAGATGGGTCCACAGTCCTTCAGGTACTTTTTCGGTGAAGGAAGCCTACGGCGTCCTCTTTGTCGCGCAGGAGGTCCAACCTTCCTCAACTTGGAAACGCATTTGGAATCCTCTCATATGGCCCACGGTCTCCCATTTTCTCTGGCTTCTATTGCACCGTCACATCCTTACTTAGGAAAATATGTCAAGAAAAGGGTTTCAGGCCCCCTCTAGATGTTGTCTATGTCATTATCAGTGGGAATCAATTGATCATCTTCTAACACTTTCCCCTTCAACAGTTCTATTTGGGACACAGTTGTTGAAGCCTATCAAAGGACCAATCAGGTTAAAGGCAATATCACGGATACGTTGCAGCAGTGGATTGAACTCCCTTTCCAAAGTAAAATCCAATCAAATTTGGGACCTCACCCCATGGTTTGTGGTGTGGAATGTCTCGAAGGAGAGCAACAACAGGATATTTAAGATCACCGAGAGATCGGTCAAGGATTTACGGGAAACAATAAAAATCAATCTCTAGGGAACTATTCACTCCAAAGGTTGGACCGATCCTGATCTTCCCACATCTCAAAGTGAAAAGCCCATCTTAGATTCCTTAAGTTTCAAGGCTACAAATGCCCCATCTTCCCCTGGCATCACCAAGATGAGAGTGGAGAGCCTGGATCACTAGGAGCCCCTTCCTGATAAGGTTTTTAAGCTTAACTTTAATGGTGCCTCTAAAGGAAACCCTAGGAACGCGGGCTTTGGTGGAGCTATTAGAGATCACAACGGAGAAATTATTCAAATGTTCTATGGTAGTCTTGGTCTTGATTCCAATAATGTTGTGGAACTTGACGGCTTGGTGGAAGGATTGGGTGTTGCCGATAGGAGTCGTCTTTGGCCTTTGATTGTGGAGGGGGACTCTCAGATTATTCTATCCATGGCCCCAAAAATTCATAACGGCACGCCTCTCTCTAAAGTGGCCTTCAGTTGGCGTCTTGAGCATGGGTTGGGACGCTTGGCTAACGAACTCAATTGTATGCAACCAATCACCTTTCATCACGTGCGCAGGAAAGCTAATGCTCTAGCGGACTGCCTGGCAAACACTGGTGTGACCTCCAAACACTCACTCATGGAAGGTACGTTGAGGGATCATTTTGACGACACCCTAGTGCTCAAATGCAAACAATTAGCTAGGTTAGATCTCTCCTCCCTGGATGTGGGTGCCAGTGAGCCTGACTGATGGCACAGGGCACTTCGGTCCACGAGCCAGACGAGTGGCACCATGCATGCTGGCGGGGTCGCCACCCTTGCAATGAACTCAAGCTTCGTCGTGCAAGCGGAGAGGGATGTCACTTCTTTGCTCTCATCCTAAGTTGGCTGTTTGGAAAGCCTCCTTCGCATTCATGTCGGTTCAGGTGCATTTAATGGCTACAGCTACACAGTTAATGCAAGGTCAAGGTGGCGCCATGAAGAAGAAAGCCATGAAAAAACACGACATTATTTCAAGTGGTGTGTTTGGTGTTATTTTTCGGTTCGTGGAATGGTTTGCGTAGCATGTGGTTTTGTTTCGACCTTAGGGATGCTCTATGCAGCCTAAGGTTCTGTTCTGCTTCGTAATTCTTGTGTACATTGGAATCCTCCACTGGCCCGCTGCCTCTGTGGGGAACCTCATTCTTGTAGGTGTGCACAGGGTTGGTAGGGTTTAGCACAATCATCCGCTGCTACACATTACGCCACGCCATTGGCCCTTCTTGCAACATCTAGGTAATTGGCTCATCACCATGTCTAGGCAACGTGGTACGTCATGACATGCCAACAGTGAGAGAGGGAATGCCCAAAGGGGGCTCAATGTTTAGATGGAGGAGGGGTACGAGGCAAAAATCTCAATGCCGGTTTGTATCCTCATTGATGATTGGGAAGGTAGGGTGGTGAACCAACGTTTGGCTACAGGGCATGGCGACAACAGGATTAAGCACTACCGGATGGTAAAAAATATGCTAGGAAATCTAATGGAGGATATGCTTAGTAATTGGAGCGCGACTCGTGATACAGTCCTTGTCGTGAAGGAAAAAATGGCAGAAATGGATGTGTAGCTCAACAGTCTGGATGCCACCGTTGCATGGAAATGCATGGCCGACACTGCTGGGCATATTGGACACGTGGATGAAGGAAGCGGAAGCAGGACAAGCGGCAGGTCAAGGAATGCCAGCTCGGTAATGGCGCCACGGTGGCTCGGACTCCTTCTTTCCCCATCTCGACCACCACTGAACCATTGTTCAAGAGGGTGTGGGAAGACGAAGCGCCGAACAAGGAGCCTCCTCAATCCGCGTTAGCGACCAATGCTAATGCCACCAGTAACTCAGAGGAAGGAGGATGGGGATTCCCAATCCTCGAAGAAGCCCCCCCTCCCCCGCCCCCACTTGATCCATGCTCAGGCCATCAACAGAGCCGCGTGCCTCTCAGGAGTCAGACTGTTATATCATGTTTTATTTTTCTTTCTGTGTTTAGTTTGGTTGCATCTCTGTTTATTTGGAAGGAAAAACTTTGTAATTATGATCCCTACCAGCGACTTTGGGTTGCTTAATATTTTGAATATCATTTGTAATAGCTTTCTCAGACGACCCTCAATATTTGATAGGCTCGGGTGATGGTTCCACCACCTGAGACCTCCTCTGGCTAGGGTCTTTTTTGTAATTTTTGTTCTCTTAGATTAATAGAATTTGCAGCATTACAAAAAAAAACCCAAATTAATTAATTGTTATAAAAAAATACAAAATAAATTAGTTAAGCTTCTTTAAGATTTTTAAATTAAAATAATATATTAGAATAAGTCATAATTTTTTTTATAAAATTAATTACCTCTTCTTAAAGGTATATATAAAAATTTAAATATATTGTATATAAAAAAAAAGTTAACAGGGTTGTGTGGGATCAACAGACACAATATTATACTTCTGTATTGCCGCATTCGTTTAAGCCGGAAGTTTTAAATAATTTGAGTCAACTACTTAACTACTATATAGGTTTTCCAGCTTCCAATCTATGCTTGGAACTTCCTGCCCAAGAACTAGCAGCACGAGGTCTGGAGGACAGAAGCCCATAGAAGCAAGTGCTAGGGCATATCATCCCATAAAGAAAGAGCAAGATCGAGGTATAAATTTGATAATGGATGGGATTGCTGAGTGAGCGGCAAATAAATTAAAGAGTGGAAAGGTGGTGTATGCCTATTGAGATGGCCATTATACGCTTTAACTGGTAAATTGGAAAGTGAAAAGGGGAAGCGAGGTATGAGTGAGTGTTCTCTCTTTACTTTATTATCTATTCCCACCTCATTGTGGCCTAAACAACAACATGAAAAAATATATTATTTAGCTTATAGGGATTTAAAAGAGTAGCTTTATAATACAACGTTTAAATAAAAAATTAGTTTTTTATAATTTTATGTAAAGTTTTTTACATTTATAAATAGATGATTTAATATTATTTTAAAATTGACTCTAAAATATATGTTTTTATTTTTAATACAATATTCTTTAAAATTATAAATTGCAATAATGTATTAATAATGTTTATGTATACTTATTCATATATATATAAAGTATTAATCATTTTATATATTATTTAATTTTGATTTTTATAATAATTAAAAAATAGTTTTCTTTCTTGCAATTTTATTTTACTATTATTTATAAAAATGCAGAATTTTTATTATAATTTTAATAATATGTTTTAAGTGTTTTTTAATATTTTTTTAACTTATTTTTAAAAACAATCATCACATTGAGTAAAGAGGAGTTGCGTTCGAAGATTGGATATCTCGACGTTTCGATCCCTACTATGGGATCATCATCAGGAGACAATTAGAAGCGTGAGGAAATGTGTAAGACGCCCGAGTGGTTAAATATGAAATTTTTAGGTTTTTTAAGGTAAGAAATGTAATAGAAA
>LPNX010440170.1:1200228-1280798 GCA_001517045.1 Pseudotsuga menziesii
TAAATAACTTAAAAGATTTTTGCATTACTTTATTAAAATGTATTTTTTATTATTTATTAATTTATGTGAATGTAATTGATTATATATAATAATAAATAACTTAAAAGATTTTTGCATTACTTTGTCAAAGGCATGTGTTACATTTATATAAATCTTGCCATTTATTCTTTCTCCATCTTCACTATGTTAAGTTTCTTATATTTTTTTTTATATACTATATTTAACTATTTTTCCGGGTTTATACCATTTATTTATATCACATAATAATTAAGTTATAATCATTATTTGTTCAAAGTTGAAGGTTTAGTAGTCGACTTAGAGGCATGACATGTCTAACATGGTCAAGTCTCCATTACCACCTAGCCAATATAAAGGATATCCTTCACGATTAGGTTTTTTTTCTTCACACTAATCATTTAGTTTTTGTTTTTTTTTTCAAAGAAAAAATTCGTAAATATATTATTCACTTTTAGTAGATGGTCCAAAAGGTCCATTGTACAAATATGGTCAACTATAAAGTTGTCAAAATACATCGATATTTGCCTCAAGAGGAGCACACAATATCATAAACATATCCAAAAAAACTAATCCAACTGTTTGAAGTTCATAAGAAGAAACCTCAAAAAGAGCATTACTTTCCGTCAATTCATCAAGTCTGATCATAGCAGACTTTTTTCATCATTCCTGATAAATCGGGTCAGATCTGTGAAAAATATAGAAGGTGATTACAAGCAAGATAACCTAGAGCATAACTAGCTGGCTATAATAGTCTCAACAACCAAGTACTGTAATGAATGCTGGAAAAGAACACAGCAGCAAAAAATAGGCCTTCCATGCCATCCAATGAAGTATTTTCATAACCATTTCATCAATATATAAGAGGCCAAACAGCCCACAAGTCATGCTCTCATAAATATGCTTGAAAATCACCAAAGATGAAGCATAAATCAACCGTAGCATCATATATCCAGAGTAAGTCCATAAAATCCAGAAATCAAAATCCATCACATAATCCATCATATAATCCAGAAAAGCACATGCTTTAAACCATCAAACCAGCAAGTAGACCACAAAAAGCATGAAGCCATAATCAAGAAACAGACATACACCAGCAGATGATACGCTCACATAACCTTTTTAGAATACCTGAAAGGTTTCCACCATTGATGTACCTTTCTGTTCACATATATTCCAAGATCCTTCAAGAATGTTGCCACCTGCTTTAGCCAAAGTATCTGCTTTGAAATTTCGTTCCCTATAAATGTGTTTGAAAGACACATAATCCAAACTATCAGCTAAACAATGAACATCTTGAAGAATCATGGCTAATTTAGTATTTAGTAATCGATACTTACCAGATGCCCAGTTTATGACCAACTGAGAATCCCCAAAGACTTGAATTTTATCCAAATTATGCTGCCTAGTCAGCCTAAGCAAAAGCTTAAGTGCACATAATTCTGCATAATTATTTGTACCCAAGCCTAATCCTGCTTTGAAAGAAACATAATGGATATCAGATATGAACAGTATACCAATAGCCCCACAGATCATAGGATCCCCAGCTGCAGATTCGTCAAAGTATCCCCATGCAAACGATTTATCAATGATTTCCACAAAAATAGATCTGATAGAAACCACAGGTAAAGACTGAGGTAAATTCTTCATCATACCCAAACTGAAACTTGAAACTTGTGCAGGAGTAGTGACAAGGTCCTCAAAACAAAACCTATTTCTTGCTTTCTAGATAAACCAGAGTACAATAATAGATAAAGATTTGATAAGAACCACATCTGGGATAAAGCACCAATTTTTAAGACAATCAGACAGAGAATCTCCATGCCATAAATTATTAAGTTTCAGATGATCCTCAATAATTGACCAAACTGATTGAGTAAAAGGGCACTCCACAGCTAAATGAAAATTGGATTCACAGCTCTGTTTGCATAAAAAGCATCTTCCAGGACCTTCTCTACCCCTAGAGCAGAGAACATCCCAAGTCAATGCTTTACCGGAGAGAAGAAACCAACTAAAATTTTTTATTTTTAGTGGACACTTCATCTTCCAGAGGACCTTCCACCACCAGATCGAATCCACTTCTCTATTCATAAGCTCAGCATAACCCTCTTTAGGAGAATATTTGCCAGATTTAGATAAGTTCGAGATAAGGCAATCGGCTGCGGAAGAGAGTCTAACATGACTAGACTTGAGAATGGTGATATAACCATTCCAAGCAACAGTCTCAAGTGGGTCAGTAAATCCAATAGAGTCTGTAGATAACCAAGTTTGAGGCAACAAACTAGACAAACAAGGAATTCCAATATCAGAAATGAGGTGATAACCAGCCAAATGTAATCTGTCTAGCATAGGAACTGGAAGAGTATGTCTCCATTTACATCTAGACCACGGATCTAAACCAATATGAACATCCCTGCCAGCTCCAATCTTCCAGACTAGAGAATTACCAATGAGATCAAAAGCCCAAAGAACAGCTTTCCAGCAGATAGAAATGTTCTTTTTCTTTTTAGAATTAGATCTAATCCACTCCAGAATATTCATTGGGTAAATGTATTTCTGAAATGCGATCTTAACCCATAAACCCGAGCCATGAATAATATTCCAGACATTTTTAGCTGCAAGTGCCTTAGCAAATAACACCGAAACTTTAAGACCCCATCCCCCAAAATGATCTCACACAGTTTTCATTTACATAATGATGTTTTTAATGTTAAAGCCTCATGCAAAAGAAAGAAAGAGAGGAACTAAAAAACCAATAAATACAAATTTATAAGTTGATTCCTCATACTTTAAGCATAACAACAATATACTTAACATATATAACACTTATTTTTAATAAAATTAATTTTGATTAATTAATATTATTAATAAGAAAAAAAATTATTGTACAAAATAATTATATTTTAATTTTTATATTTTATTGGGTCATAAATCATTATTTGGTATTTGGTGATCTAGTGTGAAATTTTTTATTATTTTTTTTGTAATAATTTGGTGACAAATTTTTTATCTTTATATAGCTTTTGTCTTATAACAATAATTTATACCGATTGATAGGACATTACCAACTAATAACTTTTGTTTATTTATAAAATCTATATATAAACTTATCAAAATATTTGCAATCATGGTAGTAGACTTTCCTTCTCATCATTATCACACTTGGACACTTCCCATCTAAATCATTATCTTCCACACTTGTCCAAACATGTTTGGATATTTTTTTAATGCGCCTTCTAAATCACATCAATCTTTGACCAAATATTAATATTTTTTAGTTTGGGTGCTATGCACTTTCCATCCGATCATCATCAAACTTCTCCAAACAGGCTTTCGTGGCTTGGCTTATAAAAAGGGTCCTTCTCCATCACTTCAATCTTTGACTAAATATAATAATTATATTGGATGACACTAATTACAAGTGAAAATTATATACATAAACATTGTGTGTATAATATAAATATTAAGTTATGCTACAGATATCACTTCATTTCTTTATTTTTGAAAGCTACAAATATTATCAATTTGCGATAAGGATCAACTTGCCTAGATAATCATTGCCCGCGTGCAATGCAAGCACGTCATCACCTTTTTATAGATTATCTTAATAAAAGGATAAGGACAAGACGTTAACGCGTAATCGTGGCAACCCACTTTTATATGTATTAGCATTTATGGCTACAAAATAATGGTGTTATTGGTAACCGACACTCATAAGTCATAATAATAAATTTTAATAAGCTAGTTTTAAATAAGTTTATACTTTTATTTATGGAAGATATTCCACCAAAAGGTGAAGGAATAATTTATGTTTGCGTATACGGACCAAAGCAATTCAATGCACGATTTTACAATTATAATAATAATAAATTGTTTTTGTGTTTTCATATATAAAAGAAAAAGTTATATTAAGACTGGATCAAATTTGAAGGGTAGGATCCCATTTCACTTTGAAGGGTCGTGACAAATTAAACCCTTCACTGTTGACATGTAAAAATAAACCATTTTTTTCATTTGAAACTGTAAGTGTACAACAAAATTTTATTATTTATTAAAAACAGTGTATAGAAAAAAATGACAATATGAAGAAATCCCGAGTGATGCAACATTTACATGGAATTAGTGACGTAAATCATGTACTCTCTCGGTTATTGAACTTAGATAAGGGACAATTATGTCGGGCTGGTGAAATACTCGGTTGTTAGGTCGTTGATAAAATAAGGCATTGGAATTTGGAAGGACCTTTGAATGGAGGATTGATTCAACCTGATGGTGGCTCTATTGGTCAAGTGTGATTGGGCCTACCTAAAAGAAAAACCCCATACTGTAATACCTAATGCTTTCACTAAGAAACTTTTTTACTAACCCTAAATTTAGCAGTTATTTTTAGAATTGAATCATTTCCTCCCCACATGCTCAAATCAAAGTGATCAAACAAAGGCCCCAATTTTAGGTGGACTATGGATAGTCCCTCCAATGTTTATCGAGTTTATACCCCAATTTTAGGTAGATTATGGATAGTCCCTCCAATCTATATCGATTTTATCAGCCCTATCGAAAAGGTTAAGTATTTATTAGTCCACTATAAGGAAGAACTTTAAATTCTCCAACAAATATCACTACAAGTTCGGTGTCTAGTTTCTACCAAAGTCAACAAGGAAGACGAATCATAAACACACGTTTGGGAGGTTTCGACAATGAGGATGTTGAAATCATGTTCTTCGCTAGATCATTGCACTCCCAGTCCCTCATTCATGAACATCCGTCAAGGGATTCCCTTGTTTAGATATAATGGTAGGCAATTTGTACTTCTTGTTTCCATTATTAGAAGGATGACAGGAAAACGAAGGGGTCAGAGTCTACAACATTTACAGTGTCGGTTGTTAAATATTTTATCCTTTCAACTATTGGATTTCATTAAGGAAATTGGAACAATTCAAACAATTATATTCAAATATTGTTCTTTCTTTCAACCTAATGTTTACAATTCACGGGAGATAAATAACATTGACAGATTTGGAACTCAAATACAAGGCTCTTTCTTCTTGCTCCTCCACCCAAACGAAGTTGTGCTCCTAGACTATGAAAAGTATACATTATTTTGGTTCTGATTTGATTTAAATACTGGGTTTTTTAAGGTTAGATCTATTGAGTATTCGATACTTAGTCTGGAGGAAATGTAATCATATAATACATTACAAATTTCAAACAACATTTTGGATGGATATAGATCCAGAAGGAACTCCAATAAGAAACAAATTTAACTTTTATCCACATATAGAATGTTACACAATTGTAAAATGCTATACATACCTATAAATTCACAACAACCAAGTCGACAACTTAGCTCTACATAATCTTCTAGAGGAAATAGAAATTAGGGAGACACTGAAGCATAGAATTGGAGAGTTGAGAGTCTGAGTCTCGACCTCTGACTGTCCTATACTCGTAAACCCAAAATAATGTTTTTTTTCACAGACTTCACCAATTTCTTTAAGTTCAGGGAAGTTCAATCCAGCCTACCCAACGTCCTACCTTTCTTCTCTTGCTCCTACCTGTGAAAAAGGTGCAACCTTCATGTTTCCCACCGTAGAAGACAATGAGGAATTAGAGTGTGCAACCATTTCCTTCTACAGAAAGACAATTGGAAGCAACGCCATCTCAATTCCACAATATCCCGATGCTCGTGAGTTGGTTTACCTTGCCCGAGGTAGGCGAATGCATGTTTGTGTATTTCTCATGATTACAAAAATAATCATTTTATACTTGCTTCTACATAACATAGATATGTCTGTGCAGGTGAGGGAAAATTGGGTATTGTTTTCTCGAGCTTTCCATAGACTTTCAGAGATCATTCTTTGTTATTAGGGTGCTCAAGGCGTAGAGTAGAGAGCACATGGGAGGAAGAAGAAGAACAAGAATAGGACTCAAGTCAAAAGGTGAGGTGAGTGAGGAGGGGAGATATAATAGCGAATTTGCAGGAGAAACCCATTGGTGCTATAATGATGGGAACGAGCCTCTCTAAATCATAGCCATTGTAGACATAGGAAACCCTCATAAACAGCTCGGGTGCAAGAGTTACCGTGTAAGCATCCTGAAAAATTAAGTAACGATAATATTCAGTTAGGATATGACAAATTCTTTTGTTTCTTTTAGATATGACTATATGCATATTGTACAACCATTCTCTCTGGGTGGCCCTCCATTCTAGTTGCCTTTGTCTCTACTGCCTAACCCCCTTCCTTCGATGAGACAGGTAGACTAAGCAGCCTAGGTGGACTGTGGAAGACCGGGAGTGTTGATTCAAATGATTCTAACCCCAGTAAATGAATGGAAATTGGAATAAATCCTAGAGTCCCTGACTAACTAATGATAGGATATGATTCATGGGCACAAACAAAGGGTGGTGTACTGCTAGCTTGATACCAAAAATATGTCATCCCAGTCTTGTGGTGGTCATAATAGAAATGTCTAGCTCTGGGTGAAACCCTAGTCTAGAAACTTACATACCCATTGGACCAGGTTAGGTTCAAATCTAGCAAAGATTGCTCAATGCATTGTAAATTGCAACTTGTAAGTTGTAACCCAAAAACAACACCATTAGTTTTTCCATACGGAGCCTTGACAGTGGAGGGTTATCAAATCAATTCACCATCCATAGATATGACTCATATGAGCATTTAATTTCACATCATATACTCAAATACTCAAGTGACTTGTAAGTTGTGAGCACGTTACTCGGTGAACAATAAGATGACAGATGGAAAATCAAGTTGGCAAGTGGCATAATCTCATACCAAGATTTAATGAAGTTGGTGAATCAGTAATGCATGCTAATGCCATTAAATTCTTTGAAAGTGAACATTGAATTGTGAGTCACAATCCTGACTCACTGACTTGAACTTGGCACTAGGAAGCCTAGTGGCCCACCATGGTCCGTGTCAATTGGGACCGAGATCCTCATCCATGATCCGACTATTCAAGGGAACTTGGGAAGACTCTGAGTCCCGACTCTCCCATAGTCCACTGAATCCCTGCATAGGCAAATTTTGTAGCTGCCCTTCTGTTGCAAATTTACCGAGGCTTACTCAATTTCATTATTGAAGTGATGGAAATGAAACTAAGTTTTTTTTGCATGGTAAAATTCCTTGTGGCCTTCTATGACATTTAAAATGGCCTTTGAAGGGCTCTGAAGGCTTCAAAATTGAAGCCTGATTAAGAGAAAGGTAGTAGATATTATAATATCTACTTAGTAGCTATCTAGTTATCTACGAGTTGGAAATGTTGTAGATCTGAATCTTTTGCATTCCTCCAGCGTAGTGGCTCTTGGATCTGAAGCTATTCTGAAGCTATCTGAAATTGTTCTCTGTGAGTGTAAAGAGTGCGATCTGAAGCTATCTGTGAGTTTGAAATATTGTAGATCAGAAGACTGAATAGCTCATCACCGGAGATTTCCCACTTGCTAAAGCTATCTGCAATCTGAAGCTATCTGAAATTGTTCTCTGCGAGTGGAAGGAGTGCGATCTGAAGTTAGTTGTCAATTTGAATGTTGTAGATATGAAGACTGAATAGCTCATCACCGGAGATTTACCACTTTTCTATTGAAAATCCAACATCACTCACAATTGAGAGAGAACGTTGTGTGATCTGAATCATTGTACGACTGAATCGCTCATCACTGAATAAAAAATTGGTGCAAAACCATTTGAAGCTCCCCACTATGTTCTCTGCGATCTGAAGCTATCTGTGACTCTAAAGAGTCTACTTTGCGATCTAGCTATCTGTGAATTGGAAATGTTGTAGATCTGAATCTTTGTATGACTGAATCACTCATAAAAAAAATGGTGCAAACCCAATGTTTTCTGCGATCTGAAGCTATCTGCGAGTTGTCAATCTAAATCATTGTATGACTGAATTGCTTATCACCGGAGATTCACTGTGTTCTCTACGATCTAAAGCTATCTGCGAGTTGTTTTAGATCTGAATAAGCTCATCACCGGAGAAAAAAATTTGTGCAAAATTTTTCACCCACTTGAAGCTCGCCACTTCTCTGCAATCTGAAGAAATTGATCTCTGCGAGTGCGTTGAAGGAGTAAGATCTCAAACTGATCTCTGCGAGCTATCTGAAGGGTGGGTCTAGCGATATCTACTATCTCTACAGTGCACATTATTAGAACTGTGGTGCCATGCTGTGTTGAACTGCATTGCGGTGACTTCCATCTGGCTAGGGGTTGGAAGGCGATCTCCAATGGTTGTTTCAGGTGCACACATTCTTTTTGTTCACGAGGATGAGTAATTCACCGCATCTACCAAAGATTGTCAAAGGTAGACCTAGCACAGTTACTCTAAATAGTCTTTATGAGTATATAGAGTCTTTAGAGAAGCATAGAGAAGAAATATAAATTAAGTTACAAGCTGAGTTAGAAGCCATGCTGGAAAATAAATTTGTCTTTCTTGAAGAAAAGATCCAAAAACAAATAGAAAATAAAATAAAACTACTAGAGAATAAAATGGAGACAATGGATATTAGATTACAGGTTATAGAAAAACAAAGCCAAGATAAAAACCACACATCCCAACAAGGAGATGCTGAAACCTTAGAAAGTCTTAAAATGAAGGACATGATTAAAGAACTAGAAGCAAAAGTTAACAACAATCTCAACCTAAATACCGTGGCAAGTAAATTAGACATCAAACCCATTAAAGAGGAAATGAAAAAATTGATAGAATTAGACCATGAGCATAACAAAAGGGCCTTGAACGTTATAATCTTTGGCTTGAAAGAGGAGGTAGATGAGGATACTTTAGCCATAGCCCAAACATAATTACATAATAGATTACAAATGGAAATAACGTGTCTCATGGAAGCAACAAGGTTCGGGAAATTATCTAAGAAGAAATGGAGGTTGATCTGGATAAAGGTAAGCTCTACTGACCATAATTATGACATACTTAGTAAAACCTCAAGTATAAAAGGAATGGGAATATTTATAAATGAAGATCTTATTCCAGAAGATCAAGCAAAATTAAGAAAGGAGGTTCAAAAGGTAAAAGAAGCTAGGAAGGAAGGAAAATGGGCAATAATAAGAAAAGTCGTTATTAGAGAAAGAAACCAAAAAGATAGTAATAAATAGCAATTCAACATGCTCCAGATTCTTTCTTGGAACTGTCGAGGGTTCCCTTGGAACAAAGGCCCCAAGCTTAGTTGGATCTTGAATGAAGTTGATATTATTTTGTTAGTTGAAACTTGGGAGCATGAAGAATCTAAGGTTCCTAACATAGATGGCTTTGTACTTTGGTCAATCTGAAACAAACGATCCTATTGTAGAGGCATTGGGGGTATAACTTGTTACATTAGGAAGAACATCTCCCCCAATACTAGGCTTAATAAAAAAGACCCTTACAACCAGTATATCTGGATAGAGATTTCTGACATTAGTGATAAAAAAACCTACATAACAATCTGTTATTTTTTCCCTATTAATTCTAACTTCTATAAGAAGAAAAAAATTAGATAAAAATTGTCTTTACAATGGTTTAGAGAATGATATTTATAGCCTAAGGAATGAAGGTAATATCCTCTTAATGGGTGACTTTAATGCTAGTTCTTCAAGCAACCAAGCTATTCTTCTAAGCAATTATTCCAATCCTAATCCTCTTTGGTTAGACAAAGAAATTACTCTATCTAGCAAGTACAACAGAATCTCTCAAGATCTACGGGGGAATTTGTTTGGGTCTGAGCTAGTTAAGCTCTGTAGTGCTCAAGATCTCATAATTTGCAATGCTCTAAAAAAGTGGTCCAATTCTAACCAGATGACCTATATCCATGGGCTTGGTAGCAGCGTGGTAGACTATGTTATTTCTAATATACCTTCATATAATGAGATAATAAATTTTGATATCCTAAAGGACCACGAGCCTAACTCAGATCATAGAATTTTAATTATAACTCTCAATTTTGTCATGCATAGAGATCCCATAGAAGATAATCCTTATAGCCAAAAAAAATTGATCTTTTATAGAAATAAAAATGATCTTTTTCTAAATGAGTTAAAACTTAATTTTCTTCCTTTATCAAGTATAGACAACATAGAAGACATCTATCATAATTTTACTACAACCCTCTCACATTCTATTAACAAGTTCTTGTTATATTTTTATCATTCAATCTAGCATTATGATCTTAGGATCTTTAACTGAGAGAATATCATGCACGACAATAAACACAAGAGACAAGAGACAAATAATTTTCCTTGGGGGAACCATAAAGGAGAAAACCCCGCAACTTCCTCAAAGATAGAATCAGCACAGAAAGTAAAACCCGAAAACATAGAGATGATCTCCCGACAACAGTAGTCTCTCTCTTGTCCCAACAATTTCTCTCTCACTCATGCGCCCCAGTGAGTGAGTGTGTATGTGTGTTATAAATAGAGAGGCTCACTCTCTATTTATATTCTTTCATTCACTTAATGTCCTCTCCAACATGTCGACCTCACTTAACAATTACTTACTAGAGCCGACATCTCTAGGAGAGTCTAATAACCCTAGTGCCCCACAACTTGTGGGGACTTTGCTTCTCCGACCAACAAAGAGGGTTATCCTTAACACAATGGTGGGGACTATTGCCCCAACTTACAATAACTCACCTAGGGTTGACTTATCTGGGATAGTCTAATAACCCTAGGGCCCCACAACTGCGGGGACTTTATCCCTTGATCAATAGGAGGGTTACCCACAATGACTTGACATGACTTGTTTACATTATAGAACCTCTCGATGGGAACATCGGGGCATGACATGACTCAATTACATTACAGATACTTCCCAGAATAAACATCAGGGTACAATACATAAGATATACAAGTAAATACATTCTGAAGTTACAATTACATCAACACTCCCTCTTAACTAGGAAGGTATTCTCTTGACACAATTTATCAGCACAAGTATTCTTCTCTGTATCATCTGGATCATCATTGAGTTATTCATCATCTTCAAGTCATCTTTATCTTGATCTGGATCGTCATCACTGGATTTGGATCATCACTCGATCTGGATCATCTCTGCTGGATCAACATCATTGTCTCTAGAGCATCACTCGATCTGGATCATCATCACTGGATCTAGATCATCACCGGATCTGGATCATCATCACTGGATCTAGATCATCACTTGATCTAGATCATTACTGGGTCAACATCACTGGTGCTATCTCATGATTCTTCTCATCACAAGAAGTTCTACAGAGCCAACCCTTTTTCATGCTGGTTGTAGGCCTAACCTCCATGTAGGTATTCTTCAGCGCTTATATCTGACCCTAAGTCAGAATGGCCCACCCAACACTTACATCTGACCTTGACTCGTCAGAAAGGCATGCCCATCACTCACATCTGACCACGAGAGGAACACATACACCATGATGTCAGAATGGCCCAGCCCTCACATCTGACCATGGAAGGAACTTAATCCTCTCACCATGTCAGAATGGCCTAGCCCTTACATCTGACCATGGAAGGAACTTAATCTTCTCACCATGTCAAAATGGCATAGCCCTTACATCTGACCTTGACTCATCAAAAAGGCTCTTAGTCCTAGACTGAGGGTCCCTGGTAACTGACTAGGTGCCTCCATTCAAAGAATGGCAACAACCCTTATATCTGATCAAGTGGGAACATATCCCTCAATCACATCAGAATGGCCCTACACTTATATCTAATCATGTGAGACTACATCCCACAGTCATATTAGAATGGTCCTCAGTCCTAGACTGAGTATTCCTGGTAATTGACCAAGTACCTCCATTCAGAGAATGGAAATAGCCCTTATATCTGATCATGTAGGAACCAATCCTACAGTCATATTAGAATGGCTTAGCACTCATATCTGACATGGAAGGAACCAATCCTCTCACCATAACAGAATGGCTCAGCCCTTATATTTGACCATGGAAAGAACCTAATCCTCTCACCATGTCAGAATGGCTCACGGTCTCATCATTTCCCCTTGGAGGGAACCTCGATCTGGAGAACACTAAGCTTCTCCCTGAAGTACTCAAGCTTCACTTTGGCCATTTCTAGCATAGAATCATGTCAGGGCTGATTATGTTCAAGGATAACCTGCGAGCTTCGCCAGGACGGATTACATTCGACGACAACCTAAAGGTCTGTTTACATTTGAGCAACCTACGAGCTTCGCCAGGATTTATACTCAGACAACCTGTCCCACCGACTATGCTAGAACTCCCTCTTTCGAGAGATCTCGATCTGGATCACATATTGGAGCTTCACTACTCCTCTCTCCCAAATAGCAAGTGGCAACATATTTTGCCTCAACTGTACTCAGCGCCATGCAAGACTCCATCCTGCCAAACCAAGAGATCACACTTGATCCCATACTGAAGTAGCCCCTCGAAGTGCTCTTCCTATAAATGGCAATTCTTGCCCAATACAAATCCTCATAACCCTCCAGGTTAATCTTCTAATTTGGCTCATACTTGAGCCCATAATCAACTGTACCCTTCAGGTACCTCATTGCATGCTTTGCAACCATCAGGTGAACATGTCTTAATGTGTTCACAACAAAGCAAATATCTGGTCTCGTATTCATCAGGTACATCAAGGAATAAATCATCTGACGATACATCGTGGAATCAACCGACTCTGATGAAGCCACACTCAATAGCTTTAGGTTCAATGCCATAGGTGTGGTCATGGCCTTGCAGTCCATCATCCTGAACCTCTTCAAGATCTCTACTACATACTTCCCTTGTCCACACCTCCATGCCTACAACTTAGTGCATCATCCCCAAGTCCTTTATCTTGAACTCGGCAACAAGTCTTATTCTTGCAAATTTAATGAGTTCCTATTTTCTATTAGCCTACAAGTCATCGACATATAACAGGAGCATCACTGGTCTTTCGCCTTCAACCTTGAAGCAATGATTGGAATCCTTTTTACTCTCAGTAAAGCCTAGAATCATCAGTAATTTGTCCATCTTGTCGTACCATGTCGAACCTCAAGATATTCTGTAGTCACTCCCTTTGAAGCGGAGCATCATACTCCCTCTATCTTCCGTACTCTATGCACTGAAACATACTGTACCGGAGTGACAAGTAGCTTCCTATGCTACTAATATTCTATGTATCCATCTAGTGTATAGAATTTCATCTTCAACCTTGTAGCAAGGGTTAAGATCTTCATCAATCTCATTATGTATGTGTTTCAACTTCCACTAGCTACAAATGTCTTTTCGTAGTCTATGCCTTTTTTTCGTGAGAAGCCTCATGCTACGAATATTGCCTTGTATCCCACGATGTTTCCATCTACTGCATGATGGAACTAGGAACTTCCCTTCACGTATCGATATTGCATCCTAGACATCATTCTTCTTGAATTGGTATTCCCTTTCTTCTTAGTTACTTCTTCATTGCTGGAAGGTTCTGTATCAATGATGTCGCTGCATTCGTCATATTATTATTCATCTTGAACTGTCGTTACTTGTTTTTCAGAACAAGTCTCATCCTTCTTTGCTTGTAGGCGATTTTATGCGATCTTTGCTACAAGTCAATTGCATTAGTTGTATGGTTAGAAACATTGTTGGAGGAGCAAGTCGGTATACCGACTTGAATGATAGCCGACTTAGTCGATTGGCCGACTAAGTCGGTAAGCCGACTAACTAGAGATTAGGTCGGCCACCTAAAGTCATGTCGGTTCACCGAACTGACAGGTAGTTATTTTGTAACTGTTTTGTAATCATATATATTAGGCTGTTGAGCCAGATAAGAACTCGGTTCAGTTCTCTGTATTGTATGAACCCTCTCATGCTAATATAATCTGTTATTCTATCTACTTGTTCTTGTCTCTGGTCTCTGTTATGTGTGTATGTTTTAGTATGTATTATTGGTAACCTTATGTGATCTGTGATATTACAACATTGGTTCCATTGCCAGTAGTACATGTTTGAGATGTATACAAGCAGATGATATCATATTAAGGACTGGTGGGAGTGTAAAGTAGCAAATTATTTGCAGAATTACGCATGAAGAAACAGATTGATGACCGCATAAGCAAAATAAAGATTCTTTACAGAGACGCATGAGAAGTTTGTAGAATCCGTGCCCCAACTTCTGAAAAACTCCTGGATGAAAAAGTTGGAAGGGACTAAAGATCAACAGTTACTAGAAAAACTGATTCGCGGGGGAAGAACAAACTTGTCGGAGTGGTTCAAAAAAATTGCCGACAAATTTTGCGAGGAGCAAGTAGTAGAAGAGAGAACTCCGGTGGAAATCGATAAGAATAAATTCTACACAGACCTCATCGAGCAATTTTTGTGTTCCTTACCGACCTTGTTGTTTAAATTCCCAATCGAGAAGGGAGTAGGTCATATTGTCGAACCCCGTCCATCACTTCACAGACCGCCATTAACCCCTAATTGGGCGGAAAAGCAAAAGAGGTGGGAAAAATTCATTGCAGAAAGGGAGTGGGAATACTTCCTAAGCAAGTACACAGAACTATCCGGGCTTTCTAAAGCATTGGGTAGGCTATGGGGGGGTAGTTGGTCATATGTTGGAATAAAGTGGAGTGGATTCTAGTCGACTAAAGAAAATACCAATCACTAGTAATGAGAAGTCAACCTAAAAAGGAAATCGAGAAGACAGTGTGACACAAAGGTATGATGGACTTCTATAAAATAGAAAGGGAGAGGAGGCTACAAAGTAGGGAAGAAAGAAGAGAAAGAGCCTTAGCGCTGCAGAGAGGAATGAGTATTAGGGTGACCGACCAGGAAAGAGATCCGCCGGAGTCGGGTCATGACCGATGAGAAGGAGGCGTGGAAGAAGATGCGTCCCCTATGGAAGAAGACTTGTGGATAGAGTAGCGAGAAGCTCTCCAATTAGAAGTTCCCTAGGAAGTAAAACCTCCAATAGATCCGTGTACCTGGATACAAGCTATTGTCGAAGAGGACCTCATACTAGGAGTTGGTGACTTTGGTATCTGAAGCCGACTAGATGACGAGACATACACTGGTAGACAACTCATTATCCGTCGACCAAAAGAAGGAAATTGGGTTACGTTTCAAGCGGTACCCTCCAACCGAAATATCCACTTACTTTTATCGACACATGAAGGAGTACCCCCCCTGCAAAATATAGCTTTGGAAGACACATAACATTCAGAACTGTGGATAAATAATTGTAGTTGGACATTGACAGACGAAGTCGACACTAACCAACTGCTGGTCGAAGAAGAGATGACAAAAACAACCGACGAGAATGAGAGTTCCATCGACAATAGTTCCGCAGAGAGGACTAAGCAAATAAGTCCACCGCCCACACCACCACCTCCACCACTGCCACCTCCTGAAGAAAGAAGTGACAATGACTCCGACATGGGTCACGGGTCAGCACACATTCCTCTATATGAGGGTGATGAGGACCCCAGATGACACTGGTTCATCTGTGAGTCAACTTGGGAGGCTAACCAAGTTACGGATGAAGACAGGCAGATGGCACAGTTCGCTGGTGCCTTGAGGAAAAGGGCATTAACTTGGTAGATGACCTTTTCTGAAAGAACCCCCCAAGCAACCAAAGTCGAGATCAAAGCACAATTTATATCATTTTTCAAAACTCCATAAGCAAAACATCTGGCAGCAAAGAAACTAAAAACGACATCGCAGAAGCCAGGAGAAACTGTCCGCAATTACGATAAACGATGGAAAGATCTTCTTAGCCAATTGGACTATGTTATTGATGAACAATTATTAATCCAATGGTTTCTTGCAGGTTTATCACAGAAAATTCGTCGACACATAATTCTGGAGACATTCAAGACTTACGAATATGCACTTACAAAAGCTCTCCAAGTAGAAATGGATGAGGACATACCAACATACTCCACCAATCACAAACTAGAAGAACAACTTGAGAGCGTACATAAGTCCTTAAAAGAATTAAACCTCAAAAGTCAGGATATCTGGTGCACGAAGTGCTCGACGACCGAACATTCCAAAGACACCTGTCAACAGGAAATCAACCGACAGGACGTTCGATTCGTGCAGACTAAATGTTTTTGCGACATTTGCCAAGAGCATGGAGACCACTCGACAAAAGATTGCCCGTTCAACATGAAGAATGGCAAGGCATCTTGGTGTGCAATCTGCGAAACTAAAAATCATAACACGGTCGACTGCCATCTGAACCTCAAGAACCGACAAAATTATCATGCAGTCTATCAAACCAATGCAGTTGCACAAAATAATGAGCAAAACAATGCGTCGAACGATCAAAACAATCAGAGATACGACGGTTGAAGATACGAGCGCCGGTATGACAATCAACGTGGAGGCTATGGAGGTCGAGGTCTATTCTCTGGGAATCGATACAACCGAACACATCGACCCATCCATTGTTTAACCTGTTATAAGGAGGGACATCGGCATGCAGACTGTCCATACAAGGACATAACTGACCTCAAATTTTGTACTCATTGCGGAGTAGGGGATCACTCATTAGAGGATTTCCCTACCATGCTGGAAAAAATAAATAAAAAGAAAAATGTTAATGTCTTGTCGTGTGTGCAAAAAAATGATGTAATAAATACAAAGAATTTGCATATCGTAACCCAACAAGGGACAAAAACAGGAAGCGATAACCCACGAATCAGCAAAATAAAGAGAAGAATGTCTACCCTGATCCAATTAAAGAAAAACAAATATATAAAGATGCAAGAAATGTGTTTAAAGAATGTTCACGACAAGAAGAGGCTAATGACAATCGACATAACACAATAAAAGAACTAATACAGCTCGTACAGAAAGATAACTCAGTATCTCAGTTCATCGACTTGCTATATGAAATAAAACATAACAACACCGAAAAACAAACAAAGAATATCTACAATTTAAATCAAAAAGATAAAAATGATGCCGACCGACTTGTCAACCTGGAAATTGAAGGATACCACATCCAACAAGTCGTGCTCGACTTTGAATCATAAGTAAACTTCATGACTCGTGACACTTGGGAACAATTGGGCAGGCTCGACTATATGAGTCAGGTATATACCTGAAACTAGCCGACTAGGGCCTAATTGAACCTATTGGAGTCTGGAAAAATGTCAACACAACGATAAAAGGAATATTGACCAAAGTCGACTTCGAAATTATTGACCCTAAGGAAGGATCTAGCTCCTTCCCAGCGTCAGTAGGTCGACCTTGGGGAAGGAAGATGAAAGCGTCGATGTCCCCAGACAAAGAAAGAATAAAATTGAAAGGAAATGGATAGAAGGTCATTGTACCTATTCATCCATCCCAAGGAGAACCTTGGACATAACCTATCGATGAAGAAGTTGGTATCCGACAACGTTATCAGGTATAGAACAATGAAGATTATACAAAACCTAATATCTATGGAGAACTTCATTTAGGTAACCAAGACTCGGTCGGTTATAATTCAGACACAGAATTATATGATTGGGAAGTCGAGAACTACAAAACACAAGAAAGAGGGTGTTGGACTATCCAAAAAGTACAGAAAAATCCCACCCAACAGTGCTTCATAGTGTCCATTGTCCCAAAAATATTTGAGAAAAAAATTAGGGAATACCCTACTTTAAAACCTACAAATATAAATAATAAACAAATACCAAGATATAAGGAGAGAGAATCACCAGTCATGCATATAGAACAAGTGCCCAAAAATATTGGTGAACATGGTCGACTACAAAGTTTAGTAGAAACATTTACAGGACAAGCTGCTAGATGGTGGGATACCCATCAGACAAGACTGCAGACTTGGACATCAGCTTCGACTTACTTTGTAGAAAGGTTTGGAGGAAAGAAGTTAACCAAACAGGCTCAGATACATATATTCATTCAAGGACAGAATCCATAAGACCATATTAAAACATGTGAAAAAGAATGGAGAAGACTTGGATACAAAGATGAACGAGCATGGCCACACCTATTTCCATCAACCCTCGCTGACTTACCAAACAAATGGTATAAGATGGAGGATGCCCGAGGTGAAACATTCCTATGGTATGAACTCAGATAAAATTTTATCAAAGATTTCAACTTTATACCACAAAATGAGAATTTATTCGAAACAACAAAGCAGATTCAAGAATTTATACAGCCGACAGAAAACAAACCCTTACCAGAAAACTGACAGACAATGGACTGTAACAATATACAAAATGGGACAATACCATAGTCAACAAGACTACAGTTGGAAAATGAAAATACAGAAGGGAAAATCTTTAGATGGAAATCAAACCATGTCAAAACGACCAAACCTATTCGCACAATGCTTAAAATTGCAAAAACCAACAAGAATGAAGTTGACCGAATGACTATAGCCGACTTCCCTGCCACATTCTCCCAGTTTAAAGAACGAAGTCGACCAATCAATGGAGCCAAAGAACCCGAATGGCTAGATGCTAAATTCAAAACTAGAGAGTTCGACATCTCAAATAATGACCGACAAAAAATGGCAAAGATTGGAGACTACTGGAGTGAAGAGTAGACAACATAAATAGTGAACTTATTAAAAGAGTTCCAAGATGTATTTTCCAGAGATTATAAATATCTCAAAGGTTTAGTCCACGAAATGGGTGAAATGAAAATTGACACTAAATCTGATGTCCGACCTGTGAATAAAAGGCCATATATGCTAGCTCATAAATACAAAGAGATAGTAAAAAAGGAGATTGATGACATTCTTGTAGCAAGCATCATCTACCCTATTGACCAGTCAGAATGGGCAAGTCCAATGGTCATTCAACCTAAGAAACATGATCCGACCAAATTGAGAATTTGTGTCGACTTCAGGGAGCTAAATAAAGTGACACTAACAGACCCATTTCCAACTCCTTATATAGATGAAATCTTAAATGAAGTTGTAGGACATGAATGCTACTCATTTACAGATGGATTCTCAGGTTATAACCAAGTACCAATAGCTAAAGAAGATCAGAAAAAGACAACATTTGTATGTGAATTTGGCTCATTTGCTTACAAGGTTATGCCTTTTGGATTAAAGAATGCACCTACAGTATTCTCTAGAATTGTGGTCAAAACATTCCAAGAATATATTTACAAAACCATGGCAGTATAATTTGATGATTGGACAATATATTCCATGTTGAAAGATCACTGCAAGTGGCTAAGGCTTATGTTGGAAAGATGTCGACAAATCCAGTCAGCTTTAAACATCAGGAAGTGCATATTTGTGACCCCCATAGGGATATTGTTAGGACACATTGTCTGTAAGGAAGGTATTAAGGTAGATTTTTCAAAAATAAAAATTATCCTCGACCTAAAACCACCAGTGAACTCAAATCAAGTCAGAGTGTTACTAGGTCATACAGGCTATTATAGAAAATTCATAAGATACTACTCAGATATGACGTATGCATGAGAAGAACTATTAAGGGAAGATAAAGAGTTCGACTGGACAGAAGAGTGCCATATATCATTTGAAAAACTAAAAATAAAACTAGTCGAAGCACCAATTCTAAGGTTTCCAAACTGGTCGACTAAATTCCATGTCCACATCGACGCATCAGGTCTAGCAATAGGAGAAATCCTAACTCAGCTAGGAGATGATGGAATGGATTATCCTATAGTTTACAGTAGCAGAAAACTAAACAAAGTTGAAAGAAATTATTCGACGATAGAAAGAGAAGCATTAGAAATGGTCTTTGCACTACAAAAATATCAACACTATCTCCTAGCTAATCCATTTATCTTTTACACTGATCATCAGGCATTCAAATACCTTGTGAATAAGCCTCTACACCATGGAATAATTTGTCGATGGATACTTCTATTCCAAGAATTTGAGTTCGAAGTCATTGTCAGACCAGGTAAGTTAAATGTCGGTCCCGACCATTTATCTCAAATCGACACAGGAGAGGAACCGACAGGAGTCGAAGACAAATTACCAGATGCACATCTATTTCGGATAGAAGGAGTCTCGACAGAGTTAGAGAAAATAGCTCAGTTTTTAGAAGATGGACAAGCACCAGAAGGCATGAGTACCAAAAAGAAATAGATCTTAGCCATGAAAGTTGCACCCTATAGCCTCATAAATGGATTCCTATACAAAATGGGGTTAGACGACATCCTTAGAAGGTGTGTACTAGAACATGAAAGGAACAACATTATGCATGAAGCACATTATGGACCTGCAGGAGGACATTTCCAAGTAGACACAACTACCGAGAAAATCCAACAATCAGGGTTATGGTGGTCGACACTTCACAAAGATTGCAAAAATTTTGTAAGGAAACGTGACAGATGTCAATGACTAGGTCAACCCCTGCCTAGCACAGAAATGCCTTTGATATCAGTAAACCCAAGTTTGACATTTGAAATTTGGGCCATAGACTTCATAGGACCATTTCCTATACCAGCAAAAAGAACAGGTGCAAGGTACATAATAACTGCAGTCGAATATGTAACCAAATTGGCAGAGGTAGCACCAGTCGACACATGTTCCAGTGAGATAGCTGCTAAGTTTATCTATGAGAATATCATCACCAGATTTGGATGTCCATTAACCATAATTAGCAACCAAGGAACACACCTTATTAATAGAACTATCAAAACCCTAACCGACCAGTTCCAAATCGACTATCGTCGGAGTACAACATACCATCCTCAGTCGAATGGAGCAATTGAAGCATTTAATAAAACATTAACAAAAGGACTAACCAAAATATGTAATGCTCATAAAGACGACTAGGATGAGAAGATACCTACAATAATATGGGCATATAGAACAACATACAAACGATCAACCGACCAAACCCCCTTTCGACTAGTTTATGGATAAGAAGCAGTAGTTCCACTACACTTCCGACAATAGACACCTATTATTGCAGAGATTTTACATGTCGATGTCGAACAAGGAATAAATGACTGACTATTACAACTGAGTAAACTTGAAGAACATCGACTAATCGCGATACAACATCAAGAAATACATAAACAACAACAAAAGGCATGGCACGACAGAAACATCAAAAACAAAAACTTGTCGGTAGAAGACCTTGCTTTACTATACAATAGTCGAGTAAAAGGCAAACCTAAAAAGTTACATATAGAATGGATGGGTCCCTATGCTGTCGAAGAGATACATACCAATGGATCAGTCCGACTAAGGAAGTTACCAGGCATAGTATTTCAGAAACTTGTTAATGGAGCCCGACTAAAATGTTAAAAAAAAACATATAACGACCATAACGGTTAAACAAAAGCTATAAAAATATAAAAATCCAAAAAGCAAAATAATACCGTACAAGCACAAAATTATGACAGGAAATCACCACTTCGACAACTGACATCATGCCCATCGACATACCGCCATCGACATACCACCACCACCCCTCGACTTAGAACCCCTAATCCAACCAGCTGCACTAGAACCAACCCACTGCAACCATCAGCACCAACCGCATCCACTTCTGGACCACTTGCATCTGAACAACCAGAGGCAGCAGTCATCCCACCGCCCCAAATAGAAATACCTTCAACCATTGCTGCACAGCAAACATAAAATCTAGACTCGACTTTTGCAGGTACACAGGTGTCGAAACAAGCTGAAGCAGAGAAGCAAAAAAAGAAGAAAAATAAGAAGTACCATCATGGATAGCCAGCAATGGTCCACATCAATCTAGTTGGGTCGACCACTATAGTCGATGCAACCAAATTGAGAGATCCAAAGCTAGAACAACTACTAGAAGCGTTAGCAGTCGAAGCAAAGACAAGGAACCATCACAGACGTAAGGAACTAGACAACAAGGAAAAATAACAAGTTAAGTTCCTTAACAAGTGCAGGGACCTGGTCCAGTCTGTGATACCAGGTCCAATAGAGGTCGACATTGACAAACCGCTAGAAATAGCTTATCAGCTATTTGAAAACGTGGTGTCGGTGCTCCAAGCACAGATTCAGGAAACAAAAGAAGAGCAGAAAGAAGAAACTATCCGACTACTGATGGAGAAGCACACAACCTTTTCCAAAGCCTACAAAGTGTTGCAAGATCACATGGGGGAGTCTATAATCACAGAAGAAGTACTGAGAGACTGGCCTGCTTACTACGGGAAAGTCTATCAGCACACCAGACAGACCCAACAAGGGATCCAAGCACTTGAGAAGAGGAAAACCACCGACGAAGCACTCAGAAGCACAATTGAGGATCAAATAGTTCTTGAGATAGCTAAACTCCAAAAGCTTGAGCAAGAAGCACATCAGTGGGTGCATCAAGCCATTCCCAACTTAGAAAAAGTAGACATCATCTGCGCGCAGATCAAACGACTCATGGAGACAGCAAAGGAAAAGGACCACTTTATGGGTCCCGACATGGAAAGAATAGTTGAACTTTCCATTCAAGAGAAAATGTCGATCTTGTCAAGTCTGACTACACTCACCATCGGCATACAGAAAATATTGCAGAGTTGGAAAGATTTCCAACATCGTCTAGCAGTGACAGCCCCAGCAATTGTCGAAGTCTGCATATAGAAAAGACCGACCATCAAACTTCATAGCCCATAAAGATCAAGCACAAAATAATGACTACTTAGACAGACAAGGAAGTTTTTGTACCTCCCTGTTTCTTTGTGACGAAGAAACGTTTTGTTCATGGGGGAGATGTTGGAGGAGCAAGTCGTTATACCGACTTGAATGATAGTTGATTTAGTCGATTGGCTGACTAAGTCGGTCAGCCGACTAACTAGAGATTACGTCGGCGACCTAAAGTTGTGTCAGTTCACCGAATTGACAGGTAGTTATTTTGTAACTATTTTGTAATCATATATATTAGGCTTTTGAGCCAGATGAGAACTCGGTTCAATTCTCTGTATTGTATGAACCCTCTCATGCTATAATAATATGTTATTCTATCTACTTGTTCTTATCTCTGGTCTCTGTTATGTATGTATGTTTTAGTATGTATTATTGGTAACGTTATGTGATCTGTGAGATTACAACAAACATTTAATAAGGCATATTCATAATGACAAATTCTCATGCATAAATATATGATCATGCAATTATTTTAGCCAATACAACATTCATCCATATCTCACATAAAATTTTCTAGATGCCTTCCATCTCTACCAGGACAACATTGAGATTGTGCACTAATCCAATATGTCAATAAAGAGGTTTCATTCTAGATAAGTAGCAATGGAGAGTTGTATAGCACCATGAGCTACTTACCCATTACATGCATATTAGTAGAATATTGTCATTAATTCAAACATTCTATCATGCATAATACATCAATTGAATGTAGACAAAGGCATAATAAAACAATATCATGAAATGACAATTGAATACTTATATTTATTTGTTTCATGGGTAGACTCCTTCTTGAGCCTTCAGCTTCATCATCTTCTTCATTCATTATTTCTTATCCAAATGCTAATATGGATAAGAGTTTCTTCAATAGTTGAGTCCTTCATATTCCTCATCGTTTGAGGGATCTTCTTTGGATGGTGAGAGCTTGATCTTTAGTTGCTCCCATCTTCTCTTCTCTTATTATGAGTCGAGCTTCTTCTCCTTCCCAGAGTCTGCTGAAAGTAATCACTTCCTTCTGGCACACATTCCTTGCATGAATAAATCCCATGATCCTGGGAGGCCATTTAAGGTGGCTATCACCACTTCTACATTCTTCACTTATTCTTTTACTTCTTCAATTTGTTCTTTGATTTGAGAGACCCTCGTAAAGTGGGACTGCATGGTCTCTACATTCTGTATCTTCACATTCTTCAACTGTTTTGTCAAAGTCATATTTCGATTTATGTTCTTCCCTTCAAATAGATTGGTCAAGGAATCAAACATATCTTTCAGTGTCTTTAAGGGAGACACTTGTGGTACAAGGTGATCCATGATTGAATCAACAATAATATTCTTGGTCTTGACCAAGTTCTTCTTGTGTAAGGCTTTTAGCCTCATCTCCCTCTGGAACTGGAACCTCTCTACTTGTGTAGGTGTCCAATTCATTTTCTTCAGAGAGATCATATAATTCCATCCTTGGAAGTTGTCAACTTTACCAAGCTTATCATCAAGCTGATGTGATATATCACTTTGAAATGAGAACCTCAAATGAAAATAGCAAAAGATTAGATCTTACCGATTTGAGGTGTCCATCCTAGTTCCGGAGCTGGCTGATCTAGGGTTTGTCAAAGAAACCCTATTTTTCAAAACTTGGAATCTTTAAGATATGATTGGATATAAATATAGACCTCTTCAAGTTGATTTGTCCAATGTACTCATTTTCTGAAAACAGTGGAGGGAAGTTCCTGGAACAGGAAGCCCTAGTTTTCCAATTTATTTTGCAGAGATTCCTGATACTATTTCTACAGTATCTATGAAATTAATACTCCTCTATTTCTGAAACTTCTCATTGAGGTAGCATCACTTGTCCCTGTTTCAACACCACAAGTTTCATTAGAATTTGTTTCACCAATTGGGACTTATGATCATTTTTTCAAGGTGACCTGTTATAGGACTGTTCAGAACATCGAAGTTGTACAGACTGCCACATGTCACTGTTTCATCTTCAGGGTCTGAAACTTCCACCACATATATTAAATTTCATGCACCTTCTGGAGCATCTTCATAAATTTCATTTGGACCTTTGTATCCCGATATATAGCAATTCTCCCCAGGTGTCCTTTTTGGGGATGAATCCTGGGAGAGGCTAGAACCCTAACTTAGAGGAATCATATCTCCTAGAATATAGCAACTATGAGGATGAAATTTGGATACAATGTAAATCAAGATTTTAGCTTTGGCCTGTGAAATGTTCAGCTCCTGAGTCTTCTCTAATCCCAATATATAGCGAATGTACCAAAACTTATCAGTTTTAGTATTTTAGGGTTTTTTCGGCCCGGAGTCAAACTAGGATTTGACTTTTTTAGAGTTATACCCAACCAAAAATATCGAACCAGGTCTATAAACTTCAATTTTGATGACGATAGAAATCCTATGCCGGGCTCACTCAAAAATTCCTCTTCTGTAAGAATCCCTAATTTCCCTCACCAAAAATTGAAAATGCTTGGAATCGAATTCCGCTTCGACAGAAAGATGTGCCCTTCAATGGAGAGTCAACCTAGCATACTTTTGCTGATGGATTATGGAGAGAGACCCAAAAAGTAAGAATCCCTAGCTTCTGTAGCTCCACAATGTCTTCTTCTTAGGTTAGCTCTGATACCATGTTAGATTTTTATCATTCAAGCTAGCATTATGATCTTAGGATCTTTAACTGAGAGAATAACATGCACAACAATACACAAAAGAGACAAGAGACACAAAGAATTTTCCTCAGGGAAACCATAAAGGAGAAAACCCCGCAACTTCCTCAAATATAGAATAAGCACCAAAAGTAAAACCCGAAAACATAAAGATGATCTCCCGACAGCAGTAGTCTCTCTCTTGTCCCAACAACTTCTCTCTCACTCATGCGCCCCAGTGAGTGAGTGTGTGTGTGTGTTATAAATAGAGAGGCTCACTCTCTATTTATATTCTTTCATTCACTTAATTTCCTCTCCAACATGTCGGCCTCACTTAACAATTACTTACTAGAGCCGACATCTCTAGGAGAGTCTAATAACCCTAGTGCCCCACAACTTATGGGGACTTTGCCCCTTCGACCAACAAGGAGGGTTATCCTTAACACAATGGTGGGGACTATTTCCTGACTTACAATAACTCACCTAGGGTTGAATTCTCTGGGATAGTCTAATAACCCTAGGGCCCCACAACTACAGGGACTTTAACCCTTGATCAATAGGAGGGTTACCCACAATGACTTGACATGACTTGTTTACATTATAGAACCTCCCAATGGGAACATCGGGGCATGACATGACTCAATTACATTACAGATACTTCCTGGAATAAACATCAGGGTACAATACATAAGATATACAAGTGAATACATTCCGAAGTTACAATTACATCAACATTTCTCAATTGAAGTTTCAAGTAATAAACAAAATAGAAAAACCAACCCTTGGTATGATAAAGATTGTAAGAGTGCGAGGAGAGAAATTAAGGAAGCTCTTGATGAGTCTCTTAAAATTAACAAGGTAAAAATATACAAAGCCCTAACTAAAAGAAAAAATGCAATATATTCATAAAAGACAAGAAAATCTCTTACACCTCTCTAAGGTGGCTCCTAAGAAATCCTGGAGGCAGATTCTAACTATAAAAACTAAAGATAATAATAGAATTTATATACACGACTGGAATTCCTATCTTAAAAAGATTTATGACTTCCTGAATGTCATAGAAAACTTTGAAACCCTGCTCACAACGGTAGAAGTTTTCTCTTTAGAAGACATAGATTTTGGGGTTAAGCGTCCAAGAAATGGAAAAGCTAAAAAAATTGAAGGTTACCAGGCATAAATCTTAAAAATTGGAGGTCCTGTCCTCATCCCTCACATCCACAAGATTTTCAATCAAGGAGTCAAGCAAGGGTTCCCTAAACCTTGGACTCAGAGCCTCGTTATCCCTATTTTTAAAAGTTGGGATATAAATAACCCCTCTAATTATTGAGCAATTATGATTAGCCCCCTTTTATCCAAGTTATATGGTATTATTTTGGAAAATAAGATCCGCAGATGGCTTGAAAGTGAAGGTAAGCAGGGCTAAGGACAAGTGGGTTTTAGAAGGCAGCACTCTACAACGGACCACCTTATTACCCTTAGGATCATTGTGGAGGAATGTTGTAATGATAAGTCCAATATATTTTGTTGCTTTGTGGACTTTAGAAATGATTTTGATACAGTACCATTAAATAACCTTTGGAATAGATTAGAAGAGCTAAAGGTTCCTTTCAAGTTGAGAGTTGCCGCAATAAGGTTATATGAGAATGTAATTACCAAGTTTAAGAGCAATGAGGGGTGGTCGAGAGATATTAAGTACAATATCAGAGTTAAAAAAGGTTTCCCCCTCTCCCCTACCCTATTTGGAATTTACATTTCTCAGATCACATAAGGTTACCAATAATACATACTAAAACATACATATACAACAAAGACAAGAGATAAGAACAAGTAGGTGAATTAGCAGATTATATTACATGAATAAGTCCATACAATGCAGAGAACTGAACTGAGTTCTCATCTGGATCAACAACCTAATATATATGATTACAAAACAATTACAAAATAACTACCTGTCGGTTCAGTGAACGGACACGACCTTAGGTGGCCGGTCTAATCTCTAGTTTAGTCGGCCAACCGACTTAGTCGGCTGATCGACTAAGTCGGCTGTCGTTCAAGTCGGCTGTCATTGGTTGATGTCAGTTATGAGAATGGTCGATGAAAGTGGTTGGTCGATGCAAATGGTCGCTGGTGTTATGTCGATGGGCATGATGTCGGTCGTCGAAATGGTAATTTCCTGTCATAGTTTTCTGCATGTACAGTATTATTTTGCGTTTTGGATTTTTAGGTTTTTTATAGCTTTTGGTTTACGGTTATGGTCGTTATAGGATTTTTTTTTTTAAAGGTTTATTCCTAGTTTCTGTAGCTTTTCAGTCGGGCTCCATTAACGAGTTTCTGAAATAATATACCCTGTAACGTCCTTAGTCGAACTGTTTCGTTGGTATGTATCTCTTCGACAGCGTAAGGTCCCATCCATTCGGTATGGAGCTTTTTAGGTTTACCTTTTACTCTACTATTGTATAGTAAAGCAAGGTCTCCTACCGATAAGTTTTTGTTCTTGATGTTTCAGTCGTTCCATGCTTTCTGTTGTTGTTTCTATATTTCTTGATTTTGTATTGCCATTAGTTGGTGTTCTTCAAGTTTGCTTAGTTGCAATAGTCGGTCTTTTCTTCCTTGTTCGACATCGACATGTAGGATCTATGTGATGATAGGTGTTTGTTGTCAGAAGTGTAGTGGAACTACTACTTCTTGTCCATAGATTAGTCGAAAGGGAGTTTGGTCGGTCAAACGTTTGTATGCTATTCTGTATGCCCATAATAATGCAAGTATTTTCTCGTCCCAGTCGTCCTTATCAACATTACATATTTTAGTCAGTCCTCTTGTTAATGTTTTATTAAATGCTTCAATTGCTCCATGCAACTGAGGATGGTATGCTGTACTCCGACAATGGTCGATTTGGAACTGGTCGGTTAGGGTTTTGATAGTTTTATTGATGAAGTGTGTTCCTTGGTTGCTAATTAGGGTTATTGGACACCCAAATCTAGTGATGATATTCTCATAGATAAACTTAGCAACTATCTCACTAGAACATGTGTCGACTGGTTTAGCCTCTGCCCATTTAGTTATATATTCAACTACAGTTATGATATACCTTGCACCTATCCTTTTTGCTGGGATAGGAAATGGTCCTATGAAGTCTATGGCCCACATTTCAAATGTCAAACTTGGGTTCACTGATATCAAAGGAATTTCTGTGCTAGGCAGGGGTCGACCTAGTCGATGACATTTGTCACATCGACTAACAAAATTTTTGCAATCTCTGTGGAGTGTCGGCCACCATAACCCTGACTGTTGGATTTTCTTTGCAGTTGTGTCTGCTTGGAAATGTCCTCCTACAGGTCCATAATGTGCTTCATGCATAATGTTGTCTCGTTTGTGTTCTATTGCACACCTTCTGAGGATGTCATCTAGTCCCATTTTGTATAAGAATCCATTTATAAGACTGTATGGTGTAGCCTTCATAACTAAGATCTGCTTCTTCTTTGTACTCATTCCTTCTGGTGCATGTCCATCTTCCAAGAAATGGGCTATTTCTTCTAATTCTGCTGGGACTGCTTCTATCTGAAATAAATGTGCATCAGGTAAGTCATCGTCGATTCCTGTCAGCTCTTCTCCTGTGTCGATTTGGGATAAATGGTCGAGACCAACATTTAACTTGCCTGGTCTAACAATGACTTCGAATTCGAATTCTTGGAATAATAGTAACCATCGACAGATTCTTCCATGATGTAGTGGTTTATTAACGAGATATTTAAGTGCTTGATGGTCTGTATAGAATATAAATGGGTTAGCTAGGAGATAATGTCGATATTTTTGTAGTGCAAAGACCATTCTTAATGCTTCTCTTTCTGTTGTTGAATAGTTTCTTTCAGCTTTGTTTAATTTTCTACTACTGTAAACTATAGGATAATCCATTCCATCATCTCCTGGTTGAGTTAAGATTGCTCCTATTGCTAGGCCTGATGCATCAATATGAACATGGAATTTGATCGACCAGTTTGGAAACCTTAGGATTGGTGCTTCGACTAGTTTTCTTTTTAATTTTTTGACTGATATGTGGCACTCCTCTGTCCAGTTGAAATCTTGATCTTCCCTTAATATCTCTTCAAGTGGATAGGTCATATATGAATAATACCTTATGAATTTTCTGTAATAGCCTGTGTGGCCAAGTAGCACCCTGACTTGTTTTGGGTTTACTGGTGGTTTTAGGTTGAGGATAATTTTGATCTTTGCAAAGTCAACCTTAATACCTTCCTTATAGAAAATGTGCCCTAATAATATTCCTATGGGGATCACAAATATGCATTTCTTGATGTTTAGGGAGAGTTGAATTTGTCGACATCTCTCCAACATAAGCCTGAGCCATTTGCAATGATCTTTTAACATGGAGTATATTGTCCAATCATCAAAGTATACTTCCATGGTCTTGTAAATATATTCCTGAAATGTTTTGACAACAATTCTAGAAAATACTGCAGGTGCATTTTCTAATCCAAAAGGCATAACCTTGTAAGCAAATGAGCCAAATTCACACACAAAGGTTGTTTTTTTCTAGTCTTCTTTAGCTATTGGCACTTGGTTATAACCTGAGAATCCATCTGTAAATGAGTAGCATTCATGTGCTGCAACTTCATTTAAAATTTCATCTGCATAAGGAGTTGGAAATGGATCTGTCAGTGTCACTTTATTTAGTTCTCTGAATTCGACACAAATTCTCAGTTTGGTCAAATCATGTTTCTTAGGCTTTACAACCATTGGAATTTCCCATTCTGATTGGTCGATAGGATAGATGATGTCTACTACAAGCATGTTATCAATTTCCTTTTTGACTATCTCTTTATATTTGTGAGCTAGTTTATATGGCCTTTTCTTCACAGGTCAAACATTAGGTTTAGTGTCAATCTTCATTTCTCCCATTTCGTGGACTAAGCCTTTGAAGTCTTTATAATATCAAGAAAATATATCTTGGAACTCTTTTAATAAGTTCACTATCTCTGTGGTCTGCTCTTCACTCCAATAGTCACCAATCTTTTCCATTTTTGGTCGATCATCATTTGAGATGTTGAATTCCCTAATTTTGACTTTAGCATCTAGCCATTCTGGTGCTTTGGCTTCATTGATTGGTCGACTTCCTTCCTTAAACTGTGAGAATGTGGCAAGGAAGTCAACTGCAATCATTCTGTTGGTATCCTATTTGTCAGTTGTTTCCACTTTAAGGATTGTACAAACAGGTTTAGTTGTTTCGACATGGTTTGATTTCCATCTAAAGCTTTTGCCTTCTCTGTTTTCATTTTCTAACTGTAATCTTGTTGACTGTGGTTTTGTCCTTGTTTGTATAGTGTTGCATTTCATTGTCTATCAGTTATCTTTTAAGGGTTTGTTTTCGGTCGCCTGTATAAATTCTTTCATCTATTTTGCTGTTTCGACCAAGTTTTCATTTTGTGGTATAAAGTTGAAATCTTTAATGAAATTTTCCATGAGTTCATGCCATAGGAATGTTTCACCTCGGGCTTCCTCCATTTTATACCACTTATTTGGTAAGTCGTTGAGGGTTGATGGGAACAGGTGTGGTCATGCTCGTTCATCCTTGTATCCAAGTTTTCTCCACTCTTTTTCACATGTCTTAATATGATCTTCTGGGTTTTGTCCTTGAGTGAATATGGGTATCTGAGCCTGTTGGGTTAAATTCTTCCCTCCAAACCTTTCAACAAAGTAAGTCGAAGCTGTTGTCCAGGTCTGCAGTCTTATCTGATAGGTATCCCACCATCTAGCAGCTTGTCCTATAAAAGTTTATACTAGGCTTTGAAGTCGGCCATGTTAACCAATATTTTTGGAAACTTGTTCTACATGCATGACTGGTGATTCTCTTTCCTTGTATCTTGGTATTTGTGTAGTATTTACATTGGTAGGTTGTAAGGTTGGGTATTCCCTAATTTTTTTCTCAAATTTTTTTGGGACAATGGACACTATGAAGCACTGTTGGGTGGGATTTTTCTGCACTTTTTGAATAGTCCAACACCCTCTTTATTGTGTTTTGTATTTCTTGATCTCCCAATCATATAAGTCTGCGTCTGAATTATAACCAACTGAGTCTTGGTTTCCTAAATAAAGTTCTCCATGGATATTCGGTTCTATATAATCTGCATTGTTTTGAATCTAGTAAAGTTGTCGGATGTCAACTTTGTCATCGATAGGTTTAGTCCAAGGTTCTCCTTGAGATGGATGAATGGGTACAATGACCTTTTGTCCATTTCCTTTTAACTTGATTCTCTCCTTGTCCAGAGATATCGATGCTTTCATCTTTCTACCCCAAGGTCGACCTACTAACGTTGGGAAGGAACTGGATCCTTCCTTAGGGTCAATGATTTTGAAGTCGAACTTGGTTGAGATTCTTTTTATAGTTGTGTCAACATTTTTCCAGACTCCAATAAGTTCAATTAGGTCCTGGTCGACTAGTTTCAGGTAAATGTCTGACTCATATAGTCGAGGTCTACCCATTTGTTCCCAAGTGTCATGAGTCATGATGTTTACTTGTGATCCAAAGTTGAGCACTACTTGTTGGACATGGCATCCTTCGATTTCTAGGTCGACAAGTGGGTTGGAGTCACCTTTATATTTTTTATTTAAGATGCAGATGTTCTTTTATTGTTTTTCAGAGTTGTTATGTTTTATTTCGTATAGCAAATCGATGAACTGAGATACTGAGTTGTCTGTTTGTACGATCTGTATTAATTCATTTGCTGTGTTATGTTGATTGTCGTTAGCTTGTTCTTGTCGTGTAAATTCTTTGAATACATTGGTTTCTTCTTTGTATGTTTGTTTTTCTTTAAGTGGATCAGGGTAGACATTTTTCTCTTTTATTGTGCTGATCCTTGGGTTATCACTTTCAGTTTTTATTCCTTGTTGAGTTACAATATGCAAATTTTTTATGTTTATTACATCATTTTTTTGCACACATGACAAGACATTAACATTTTTCTTTGTATTACTTTTTTCCAACATGGTAGGGAAATCCTCTAGTGAGTGATCCCCTACTCCACAATGAGCACAAAATTTGAGGTCAGTTATATCTTTATATGGATAGTCTACATACCGATGTCCCTCCTTATAACATGTAAAGCACTGGATGGGTCGACGTGGTCGGTTGTCGTGATTCCCAGGGAATCAACCTTGTCCTCCAAACCCTCCACGTCGATTGTCGTATCGGTTCTCGTATCGTCGACCATCATATCGCTGATCATTTTGATCGTTTGATAAGTTGTTTTGCTCATTATGTTGTGCAACTGCGTTGGTTTGGTAGACCGCTTAATAATTCTATCGGTTCTTCAGGTTCAAATGACAGTCGGTCGTATTATGATTTTTAGTCTCGCAGATTGCACACCAGGATTCCTTGCCATTCTTCATGTTGAATGGGTAGTATTTTGTCGAGTGGTCCCCGTGATCCTAGCATATGTCACAAAAACATCTCGTCTGTACGAATCGAACGTCCTGTCAGTTGTATTCCTGTCGACAGTTGTCTTTAGAATGCCTGGCCGTCGAGCACTTTGTGCACCAGATCTCCTGATTTTTGAGGTTTAACTCTTTTAAATACTTCTGTACACTCTCGAGCTGTTCCTCTAATCTATGATCAGTAGAGTAAGCAGGTATGTCTTCATCCATATCCACTTGGAGAGCTTTTGTGAGCGCATCCTCGTAAGACTTGAATGTTTCCAAACTGATATGTTGGCGGAATTTCTGAGATAACCCTGCAAGAAACCAATGGACTAGTAATTGTTCATCTATAATGTAGTCCAGCTGGCTCATAAGGTCTTTCCATCGCTTATAATAGTCTCAGACAGTTTCCCCTGGCTTTTGTGATTTGGTTTTCAGTTTTTTCGCTGCCAGGTGTTCTGCATCTGGAGTTTTGAAAAATGATAGAAATTGTGCTTTAATCTTAGCTTTGGTTGCTCTAGGTTGTCTTTCCGAAAAGGTCATATACCAGGTTAATTCCCTTTTCCTTAAGGCACCAACAAACTGTACCATTTGTCTATCTTCGTCTGTAACTTGGTTGGCCTCCCAAGTCGACTCGCAGATGAACCAGTGTCGTCTGGGGTCCTCATCCCCCTCATACAAAGGAATGTGTGCTAACCTGTGACCCATGTCTGAATCATTGTCACTGCTCTTAGGAGGTGGCGGTGGTGGGGGTGGGGGTGGGGATGGTGGGGTTATTGGTTTATTCGTCTCTGCGATATTATGGTGGACGAAACTTTCGTTCCCGTCGGTGGTCGATTCTTCTTCGACCGGTAGTCGATTGATGTCGACTTCTGCTATTGATGGCCCACTGCAACTATTTGTCCGCAGTTCTGAATATTATGTGTCTTCTAAAGCTGTATTTGGCAGGGGGGTGCTCCTTCATGTGTCGGTAAGAGTAAGTGGATACTTCGGTTGGAGGGTACTTCTTGAAAGGTAACCCAATTCCCTTCCTCTGGTTGACGGATAATGAGGTGTCGTCTAGTGTATGTCTCGTCATCTAGTCGAATCCATATACCAAAGTCACCAGCTCGTAGTCGGAGGTCCTCTTCGATAATAGTTTGTATCCGAGTACATGGATTCAATGGAGAGAGGATTGTTCCTTCATGGGGGGCTCTTAATTGGAGAGCTTTTGGCTGCTCTATCCACAATTCTTCCTCCGTAGGGGATGCCTCTTCTTCCACGCCTTCTTCATGTCGGTCATGACCTAAATCTAGCGAGTTCCCTTCCTGGTCGGTCACCCTAGGTATCCTTCCTCTATGCAGCGCTAAGGCTCTTTCTCTTCGTGCTTCCCTCCTTTGTTGTCTCTCTTCCCTCTCTACTTTCTAAATGTCCAACATACCGTTGTGTAATACTATTCTCTTGATTTTCTTTCTGGTTGACTTCTCATTACTGGTGAATGGTATCTACTTCTAGTCAACTAGAATCCACTCTACTTTATCTCGACATATGACCAGCTACCCCCCCATAGCCTACCTGACGGTTTTAGAAAGCTCGGATAGTTCGGTCTACTTGCTTAGGAAGTATTCCCACTCCCTTTCTGTGATGAATTTTTCCCACTTCTTTTGTTTTTCTACCCAGTTAGAGTTTGATGGCAGTTTGTGAAGTGATGGACAAGGTTCAACAATATGTGCTACTCCCTTCTCGATCAGGAATTTGAACAGCAACGTCGGTAAGGAGCACATAAATTGCTCGGTGGGGTCTATGTAAAATTTCTCCTTGACGGTTTCCACCAAAGTTCTGTCTTCTATGGCTTGCCCCTCACAGAAATCGTCAACGATTTTCTCGAACCACTCCGATAAGTTTGTTCTACCTCCTCGGATCAGTTTTTCCAGCAATTGTTGTTCGTTAGTCCCTTCCGGCTTTTTCATCCAGGAGTTTCTTGAGAAGTTGGGGCACTGATTCTACAAACTTTTCATGCATTTTTGTGAAAAATATTGCTTTTTCTTGTGCGATTGTTAATCCGTTCCTTCGTGCGTAATTCTGCAAATAATTTGCAACTTTACGTTCCCACCAGTCCTTAATCTCCTGCTTTGATATCATCTGTTTACATACATTTCAGACATGTACTACCGGCAACGGAACCAATGTTGTAATCTCTTAGATCACATAAGGTTACCAATAATACATACTAAAACATACATATACAATAGAGACAAGAGATAAGAACAAGTAGGTGAATTAACAGATTATATTACATGAATGATTCCATACAACGCAGAGAACTAAACTAGGTTCTCATCTGGCTCAACAACTTAATATATATGATTACAAAACAGTTACAAAATAACTACCTGTCGATTCGGTGAACCGATACGACCTTAGGTGGCCGACCTAATCTCTAGTTTAGTCGGCCGACTGACTTAGTCAGCTGATCGACTAAGTTGGCTATCGTTCAAGTTGACTTATCGACTTGCTCCTCCTACAACATTGATAAGCTAGAAGTTTGTTTAGAAGAAGCAGGTTGTGCTGGCAAGTTCTTAGCTAGGATAGTCATCATCCTTCTTCTCCATGTTGACGATATTGTTCTTGTGGCAAGGGATTCATATGATCTTTATAAGCAACTTCGTCTTCTTAAGGATTTATGCTCTACCATAGGTATGACTGTCAACACTGACAAAAAAAAAGTTATGATTATCAAATCCAAGAAGGACACTTACGCTAATTTTGTGTATGACAACAACAACTTGGAGGAAGTGTCTTCTTACAAATACCTAGGAATTGATATTCATCACAAGCTCAACTCGAACTATAGCATTGAGAAAAGGATTAATGGAGGGTGAAAAGCTTATTTTGGTCTTGAAAATAACTGTAAAGTAGAAAACCTTGTGATGTGGAATAAAAAGAAGATCCTCTTTGAAATTTTAGTCACTCCTATTATCTTGTATGGTTGTGAGGTTTGGGGTTGCAACATCTCTAGAGAATCCTGGAGGAAGATTGAGCAAATCCAAAAACATTTTATAACGTATAACCTCAAAATTAAAAGCAATACACCATATCCTATTCTCCTTATAGAAGTGGGTCTTTCCCCTATCGAGAGCCTAGCTATGACTAGGCTCTTGTTGTACAGACACAAATTCGATAACATGGGGGACCATAGACTTCCAAAGCTAGCTTTTAATTCCATCCAAAACCAAGTAAGGATCAAGCGAGGTTGGTATAAAGATACCAGGGCCTGGTTAAACCAATGGGAGATCGACGAAAATATTGCATTGCAAAATATTAATAACATTAAAAATATTGTTACTTCTAAGTTTAAAGAGAAATTGTGGTGTGAGAAAGATTTAGAGGCTAAAAGAAAACTAAGATATTATAAGGAGGTCATCAACCATACTCTAGAATATCAAAAGTATCTCTTTGTATTACCATTTTAAAGAAAAAAATTAATATAGCCAAGATAAGAATGAATTCTCATGAGCTCCGTAGTGAAACTGGTCGTTGAACAGTTCCTAAAACACCATGGATGGAAAGGATCTGGTGCCTCTGTGAGAATAGGATCATTGAAGATGAAAACCACTTCTTCTTAGAGTGCACTGCGTACACCCACATTAGATCTCAGTTTCATAATCTTTATTGCAATACTAACCTTCCTAGCCTTTTTAACTTGTCAAAATTATAGTGAGCTCGGGACACTTCTCACCAAGCTCTTTGAGCATAGGAATAAAATCTTAAAGCAAACTAATTAATTTGTTTCTTTAGGTCTGATAGACCAAAGTTTGGTCTCAGTGGACGTTAAACATCATCATCATCATCAGCTAGTACCTGTCGTTTTGTATAAGGATAGTTGAAACTTGAATTATGAAAATTGTATTGGCTTTAAATGAGAAGGTAATTAATAAGCATTGGTCTTATTTTCTTTGACTTACAGTTGAAAATGTTTAAAAAATATTAGAATCACATATATTAGCCATAGAAATTGCATAATTTGGATAACATGGAGGTATTCGAGGGTGTTGAATCTATTTATCGATTTAAAAACACAATTTTGAACACATCCAAATTTAGATTTTACCCCAAAAAAAAATTACCCTAAAAACCATAGTCAAGTTCAAAATATCTATATACCAAAACATATGAATAAAGATGTTAATTTCTTTAAAATGGATATGATTAACATGCCATATATGTTATTTCATGTTTTTTTGTTCATGTGATTAAAATTGTTAATTAACATGTCATATATGTTATTCTATATGTTTTTTTTCTAATATCGATATGTTTAATATTAGGCTAATACATTAATTGAGTTATATATAAAATACAATCTTTATTTTATGGTTAAGAAATATATATATGAAAAGACTAAATTCATATGATTTTATTTTAATTGTTAGTAAGAAAATTAATTTTAAAAAAATAAAAAAATAAAAACTATAAATAAATAAGTGTGTATTCTTACTCAATTGTAATATTGTAATAATTAATTTTAATAATATTTTTTTTACTAAAATATATTTGATTATTAATACAATTCTCTTCCATCCCCATACGCTTACATAAACACTCATCAAAACCTTCGAAAATGTTATATCCAATTTAAATGTATAGGATTATTGTAACATACTCAAAACTGAAAAAAAATAAATATTTATTATTTACTTCAGCAAAAACATTATGTTAATTTTTATTGTAAAATTTATGACCAAGTGGGTCAAGGATGACTATAATTAAAGGATTATTTATTTTAATAATTAATAAAATGAGACAACTATTTAGGGGAGATTGTTAAATGAATGTTAACTGTCCACTAGGAGGAAGGAGCAGTTGTAGAAGGATGGTTGACACGTGGCGGCATTGGCATTCACTTTCTAGCTGTTGTAGGAGAATAATCCTTAAAAAAGTGGTCATGTTCCCTGAGAGGGGAACTGAACTTAGTGGCTCATTAATTTGCAAAACTAACCCAAAGACCTAGGCAAACTTATATAAACCATCAAATTGAGCAGGAGGATCACCACTCATTCTGTTTTTGGAGAGAATGAACTTTGTGATTGCTGCAAACTAAAAAGTCAAGCACACAAAGAATTTGATGATGGGATAGCTAAAGCGATTTGCTGAGTTAAGACTAATGTTGATTGTTGAGTTGAAGAAGGGTGTTGTGTAGCAAAGATCTTCATCCTAGTGGTGCAGTGAGCAAGCTCGGGGGTCCTAAGCGAGTGATTTGGCTGCTTTAGGAAAAGGTTGGGTGGAACAGTTTCCCTTAGGTGTTAGTTCCCTTTCTGCAACACGTCCAGGTTTCAACTCTATATCTGTAATATGATATTTACTTCTGTTTGACTAAGTTGAAATTATTTCCAAGTATGGTTATAGTTAAATAATTTTTTTCAATGATTATTTGGATGAAGTAATTGCATGGAAACTGATTGAAAAAGAAATGAGTTTAAAAATGATCTCCTATATTTTTCTTCTCAGCGAAGTGACATACTCTAGTGCATGAAGATATAAATTATGTTGAATATTAGTATCAAAATAATTGAATAAATATGTATCTTCCTTATTTCAGAGAATAGGAGTATTTATGTAAACTGTTTACAATTTGTTGTTAGTTGGAAGATTTGGTATTTAGTTTAAAAACAAGTTACAACTCTGATTCCTTTTAGATAAGTATTTACAATTAATAAGACCAAACTTTCATTTATAGTACAAGTGTAGGAGCTAGAATATATTGCAGAGTCTTTTCTTTTATATATAAATAAGTTATTTTTTTCCCAAATTCCTTATCCTCTAACAACATAGCAATTTAAGGGACCAGATCCAATTTCATCCCAAATACTCTATTTATACTAATCTCTTTAAGACCAATTTGTTTTTCCTTAATCAATTCAAGTATTAAACTAGAATAACCAGAATTCACTTAAAATCATATTAATGTTAAACACAACTTTTAAAGTAACACCAAGTCGAGATAATCGACAAATCTTAGCACTGGCTTCCGATTTAAACTAGTGTTGTTTCTGCGGTATTTATCTACAAAACGAAATCTCAAACAGTCTCTTGACTTAGTAAAATTATTTAAACGAAACTGATTAATAATAAGAGTAAGGATTTACAGCTTTAAAACAAAACAACGAAACCCTAGAACTATATAACTGTTGATCCAATAGAATAATAACACAAATTACAAACTGTGTTTAAGATAATTCATAAGAAATGAATGTAAGTATGCTTTAACTAAGACTTGAGTGCGTAGGAAGTTACTGTAAATTCTCATAGCAATGAATATTATATATAAGGGAAGAAAATAGTACAGACCTGAAGCCCCCTCTCTTAAATTATTGTTTGGAAGGACAGAGACTCCACGACCTTTCCTTTATAATATTTCGAGGTTAAAACAAACAAGATTATAACCTCGTCATCAAAATCCTCTAGTTCTTTGTAAGTATTTTTCTAGTTTATAAACGAAGTGGAGACACTTTTAAATTTAAACTACAGACAAACAGATGAGCATCGCTCCACGTAAAAGAGAACCATATAATGTTTACAAGAGAGGCATCTTAGACAAAATATAATCGACAATAAACTACATAATACAACATCAATTATACAGTTTTATCCATAATCTAACTCATTATTTTATCCATAAACAGTGAATATGGCGACATTGGCTTTTAACCCAAAGAATAATATCAAGTAAAAATTATTTCAAAATTAATCTAAAGATGATATTAAGTATTAAAAACAAAATCTAAGCAAGACGTAAAGCCCTCACGGGCCTTACCCTATTAACAGTATTTTTACAAAGTTTTCCATTAAAAGCCGAGGTAGAACTTAAGTTCTCTTTTACACCCAGAATAAGAGGATTTTTATCACACATTGAACAGTCTCAAGAATAAAAACTCGACGCTACCAGTGGTTAAATCTCATATAACAAGAATGTGGTCAAAGGTGGTTTTTTTATGCCCAAAAACATTTTTTAACAGAGTAGGCTCAAGGCCGCAGCATTAAGCATTGTAAAACAAGCTAGGTTATAAAGACCCTCTCGAAACAACGATGCCGAAAGACATGAAATTCATAGTAGTATTTTTATATCTTATCATCCAAAAAGAAAACCTATTACAGAGTGGCAGAGTCGTCTAAGGACTCCACAGATTTTTTTATTGCCAATGCAGTAAAGAAATTACATTTGTACTAAGTGATAAATTGTTTCCACATCATCAACAGTACCAACTGGAAACCCCAATGCTAATAAAACTCACTACTAAAACCTAGTATGGAATCCATAGAGACACACAGGGAATGATATGGGTCTTACTCGTTAAGAGAGGTCTTCTCGGTGAAAACCCAAAAAACACCTTTTCTTCACAGAAAAGATTCCTGCACATGCATTTTATAGACTGGGAGTTAGAATACCTTTATTTTCATAATGCAATAGAAAAAGAACCAAGAAAATGAATACTGTTAATGTTTTACCTTCTTAGATTTTTGAAGGCTCTAGTTAGCACAGCTTGGGTAAACTCCATCCACAAAGACTTGGACTTTAAATGGTAAGGGACAAGTTCGATGGTTTTCCATTGTTTTATTACACACGGTAGAAGTAGCAGGGTCAAGCAGTCGAAAGCATTTAAGAAAATGAGGGAACAATTGAACTCCTACAAGAATCTATCAAAAGGTTTAGCACCATATTCCATGTGCATTAAAACTTCTAAGGTTTTACCACCCATCTGGCGATCGACAGCTAGAGGACGTATCATAGTCACCTGGCCTATATTAAAGGAATATCTTGTCCTTGTGGATATCGACATTAAAATCAATTGTCCAAACGTCACCTCGAACTGAAAACCAAATACTTGACATAACATACTACGATGGGGATTGGAGAAATATTATAGTTTGTATAATAGTGTAATACATGTATTGAGTTACAACCCTTTCACTTGGCTTATAGCGTAAGGATATATCCCTTATACAAGAACTTCCACCCTCAAGCTTATAACATATAAATGTTGTTATACGCTACAACTTGCAATGATAAATTTAGTTTTTATTTAAAGAAAGAACATGCATAATGATTTAGTTACCTATCATATCGTTCTTTTTATTTTAAAGAATTGGTTCAGGATCCAACCTTAGTCGGATTTGTTATTTCTCTTTATGGCGTCTTCTTTCAGAGTTTTTCTTTAACTGTATGTCGGGATGCCTTAAAACCTGCATTACTGAATTTGGAAGTTTCATGCGTTAGCCAAAATGTCTAAGTAAGACCCAGAGTCATTCCTTTGTGCAACTCACGTTTAGGAACAAACAAACAACTATAACAAACTGCTTGTGATAGTAAATTAAGTTTTAGATAATTTTGTTAAGACAAAAAGTAGTGTCATGTCAACATACCACCAATTGAGAAAGCAAATTAATGACATAAATACATGACGATAGTGATGTATGATAAAACAAGATTGACAGTAACATCTCTCGCAATATTTTACTAGGGTTTTTCATTGTTACTTATATTAAATATTTTTTATTTTATTTTATGAATTTAGGGATGTTACACTTATTAATTGCTAACATATGTACTCATCATAAGCAAATTTAATAGAAATATAATAGGTAATAGAAATAATATATTTATTTCTCATCCCAGCATAACATATGACATCAAATTCATGAAATATATGAAATTAATGAGAACATTATTATTGTAGTATCATTAATATATTGTGGCATAACTTGTAAGCACTTTGACAGTAAAGTATTATAATATTATCAGTGTTAAGTACCCATTTGTGCATGAGGGTAAACCTCTAGTCACAAGGAATAATCACCATATTGAATGGATATCTTAAATATAAGGTAAACCCTATCTGTGTTAGGCATGCAGCTGGACACAAAGCTCGAAACATCAAAGAGTAGACTGAGTAGTTTCTTACCAAATAAAAACCTGCCAAAGCATGTGAATTTCCATCATGTCACTAAAACCACCGTACAACAAAGGCAATCATAAATTGTTTATTTTTTATCATCTGTCGCCGAATTTATGGAGAAAATCATTACAAAATAAGAACCTTGTTGTATAGGCTAATTAAATAGATGATAATTAAAATTAAATTAAATTTTAAAAAATATAAATTTATGTTTCTTAAGTTTACATTAGTGCGGATAAATAAATTTTTGGTCGAAGGCTTGGTTAATATAGAGTCAAAGCTCTATTGATTACAATATAACCTGCCTGCGGCAGGTATAATAACATTGTTTTTGTGTTTTCATATATAAAATAAATAGTTATATTAAGATAAAGGTAATAGATATTATAATATTTACTAAATATTATTAAAAAAACTCTTGTTTTTCACTTTATAAAGGATAGGACTGATGTTGAGATTTCCGGGGGGAAGAAAGCGGTGTGAAAATTTAAATATCCACTCAAGTCAAAAAAATTCAGTTGGTTTTTACTTTCTAATAAGGCCTTAACTTGGGATAATCTATGCAAAAAAGCTTGGGAAGGACCCAATAGATGCTACTTATGCAAGGAGGCTAGTGATTCTGATGTACATTTGGGGTGGAATGTTCTTATAATAAATGTGTTTGGCTTGAAAATGAATCCAAGCTTTAGTTGAAAAATTTATGGTTGGGCGATTCGGTGGAGCACTTTCTTAAGATATGGTGTTCAAAAGAGGAGTTGAGGAGTTGAATAAAGATGTTAATTTCTTTAAACTGAATATGATTAACATGTCATATATGTTATTTCATGTGCTTTTGTTCATGTGATTAAAAATGTTAATTAACATGTCATATATGTTATTCTATATGTTTTTTTTCTAATATTGATATGTTTAATATTAGGTTAATATATTAATTGAGTTATATATGAAATACAATTTTTACATCGATAGGTGTATATATATTAGAATTTTGGGGTGGATTACCATCTATGCTTTTTCATCTACAGACGAGAATGAGACAAGTGTATTGTCTGGATTGATTCTATGGGTGTTGTCCAAGATTAAACCAGAATGATACAAGTGTACTCTCGAGATTGATTCTATGTGCATCGTCCAAAAGTGATAATTAATAATTTCATCTAAATAAAAAATAGCTTACTTAACATGTGATAAGTATAGTTAGTGGTAGTTGTAAAAATTAAAATTAATATTCAATTGTTCGATTATTAGATACAAATATGAGCTTAACTCCATCGATTATTAGATACAAGTATTAGCTTAACTAGAATGAGTCTAGAACTATTAGCTTAACTTAAACTCTAATCACAGTTATATGGGATAACTATTAGCTTAACTATTAGATACAACTATTAGCTTAACTCCAATGATTCTACAACTATTAGCTTGAATTCAACTCTAATCACTTAAGGCTTAGTCCAAGTGAATTTGGCATCTAGGAGTCTAGCTAATGTGCAGTCATGTAAGAGTCGAACTCCTAATAAAATCGTTCGAACTCCTAATGAACTCATGGATCTCGTAGTTCGGCATCTATCTAATATACAGTTCTTATTACATGTTTAGGTTAACTTAAACTCTAATCATAGTTATATTGGATAACTATTAGATACAACTATTAGCTTAAATCCAATGATTCTACAACTATTAGCTTAACTTCAACTGTAATTACTTAAGGCTTAGTCCAATTACATTTGGCATCTAGGAGTCTAGCTAATGTGCATTCATGTCAGAGTTGAACTCCTAATAAAGTCGTTCGAACTCATAATAAACTGCTGCAAAATCCTAATAAACTTATGCATCTCGTAGTTATGCCGATAGGATTATTACGTCGATAGGCGTATATCTTAGAATTTTGGTGTGGACTACCACTTATGCTATTTCATCTATGGACGAAAATGAGACAAGTAGAGTGCCTAGATTGATTCTATGGGCGTCACCCAAAATTCATAGTTAACAATTAAAAAAAAACAAAAATAGCTTAGTTAACATCTTAGAAGTACAGTTCATTATAGTTGGAAAAATTAAACTTCAACTTCAACTATTCAATTACTAGATATAGCTATTTGATTATTAGATACAACTACGAGCTTAATTCCATTAAAGATACAATTATTAGCTTAACTTCAACTCCAATGATGACTTTTACTTGAATTGCACTTCCTAATATATTACTTTTTAAATTAACTATTAGATACAACTATTAGCTTAACTCCAATGATTATACAACTGTTAGCTTAACTTCAACTTTAATCATGATTATATTGGACAACTATTAACTTAACTATTAGATACAACTATTAGCTTATTAACTATTAGATAACTATTAGCTTGACTCAAATAGTGATACAACTAGCACACCCACATAGTTTGTGGTTGGATCACGTCGATAGACAGTTTGAATTATTTTTTTATTCCTCATATTCTTATAGTTAAACGGGTTCAACTATTAGTTATCCATGCCTAGCTACATGTTATCACCAACATTCTTACTGTTATCCATTTATCAACTTACAGTTATTTACCATGAACTGTTTGTTATCCATTTATCAACTTCTAGTTATCTACCATGAACTATTTGTTATCCATTCATCAGCTATCTGCTATTTTCCATATTCTTTTTTTATAATTTTTTATTTCGAAATTTAAACGACTTCCATAGAATCAATCTTGACAGTACACTTGTCTCATCTTCATTCGTAGATGAAAAAACATAGGTTGTAGTCCACCCCAAATCTAAAATAAAAACGTCTATCGACGTAAATATAAAATTAAATTTAGATGAATGTGGTGATAAAAAAATATTAGATGAATGTGTAGTTGTACTCTTGACTCAATCTCTTAGCTTGAAAAGTCGAACTTCATAGAAGTGAAACTATGCATGGCCCAATAAGTTTTCCATTTGGAAGTGTAGCATCATGACAACAATAGGTTAAGTAATGTACTTCCAAGGTGATAAGCTCAATGCAATCTAAAACTATGTATTAATAATTTATTATAGATCTCAACGTGTCAAATATATACCTCTCGACATATTCCAAACATATTAATCTTATTAATATGGTTGTTGCTAGTTATTTTATGGTTAAGAAATATATATATATGAAAAGACTCGATTCATATGATTTTATTACAGTTGTTAGTAAAAAAATTAATTTTTAATTTTTTTTTAAACTATAAATAAATAAGTGTGTATTCTTACTCAATTGTCATATTGTAATAAATAATTTTAATAATATTTTTTTATTAAAATATATTTTATTATTAATAAAATTCACCCTAATCCCGATATGTTTACATAAACACTCATCAAAACCTTCGAAAATGTTATATCCAGTTTAAATGTATAGGATTATTAATTGCTAACATCTGTACTCATCAAAAGGAATATTAATAGATGATAGAAATAATATATTTATTTCTCGTCCCTATTGGCCAACATTACATATGACATCAAATTCATGAAATATATGAAATTAATAAGAACATTATTATTGTAGTATCATTAATATATTGTGGCATAACTTGTAAGCACTTTGACAATAAAGTATTATGATATTATCACTGTTAAGTACCCATTTGTGTGGGAGGGTAAACCTCTAGTTACAATGAATAATTGCCATAGTGAATGGATACCCTAAATATTTAAGGTAAATCCTATATGTGTTAGGCATTCAGCTGGACACAAAGCTCGAAACATCAAAGAGTAGACTGAGTAGTTGCTTAACAAATAAAAACTTGCCAACACCTGCGAATTTCCATCATGTCACTAAAGCCACCGTACAACAAAGCTAATTATAAATTATTTATTTTTAATCATCCACTGCCGAATGCATGGAGAAAATCGTTACAAAATAAGAACCTTCATGTAAATGCCAATTAAATAGATGATAACTAGCATTTGCACCGAGAGGTGCAAAAGAATGCCGAGAGGGTAAAAATATTGTGTCTTTCCGCAACCCAGCCTTTCTGATTTACCTTAGGAGACTGCAAAATAATACCTATATTTGAGATTTTAGCTCTAGACATTTTTTATTAAATAAAATTTCCTTAATGATATTTTATCTTTGGATTTATTGACTTTCGTAATAAATTTTAACTTGTTTTCCAACCTGTCTTTCTTGATTGCCAGTTCCGATTTCCAAAATGGGGAAGCAAAAATGCATTTTTTCGAGCTATCTACTTTCCGACTGTATGTTCTTTCCCGATTTCTGAGTATCGGAAATTGAAATTTAAGAAATCGGGAAAATAGAATTATGATTTCCGATTGTATCTAATTTCCCGATTTTCGAGTATCAGAAATCGAAAGTTTAAATTTAGATAAGTTTGAAGGTTTATTTTGCGATTTCCGATTTTCGATACATTGGATGTCAAAAACTTGATTTGTCTGGTTTCCCGAAAATGAAAAGTAAATTTTGTAAATTTTCGTTTATGCATACGATATATATGGTCTAGAGTCTTTTGGATGTTTGAGTTGGGTTTTTTAAGATTTGAATTTATGATTATTTTTTACATTTGTTACTTAGGCTTTTTCACTCTGTGGAGGGTTTTTTTATAGTGGATATTCTCTGTGTCCTAGCGCTCGGAGTTGTGACTTTCTAATCGTTTCTACCAGTAAGTTTTCACCCTCTGATCATTTTTTCTGGTAATTACATATTTATGTGTACTATTGAGGTTTTATCTTGTTTTAATGATAAATTTTATTAACAAACCTTTTTTGTTTGGATTTATTGAATAAATTTTAACTTGTTTTTTAACCTATCTTTCTTGATTGCGATTGCAAAAGGAAATGTTCCCTTTTTATCGAATTTCGATTTTGGATATTCGTGTTCGAAGGGTTTTATGATATTGGCAGTTTGCGATTTTGGATTGCGGAAGTCAGCAACATTCCTTTTCAGTTTCTGGAAATCGAAAAACTCACAAGTTTGTTTGGAAACCAGAATTCTCATTTTTACTTAATAATTTTGTCTGCTTTCCCAAGTTTAGAGGCCAAATCTCTGCCAAATTTAGAAGCAGAGCGATGAAAAATAACACAGAGCAAGTTTAAAATAAGGATGGAATTAGCAGAGGAATAACCTCCACGAAAAGAATACGAATGTTTATTTCCAATTCTCGATTTCGCAAATCGAAAGTTCGAAACCACGAAAAGTAAATATTTTCAAATTTTATATCCTATGTTGGTGCTTTGATCTCATCCGTTAATCCATACGAAATTTACGGTCTAGATTATTTTGGTCGTTTTAGTGGGGTTTTTAAAGAATTGAACTTACGATTTTTCACTCTGCTTGGGGTTTTTCTACTGTGCATTTCTTGTGTGTCCCAGCGCGTAGACTTATAAATTTGACCTGTAAGTTTTCACTTCGTGATCATTTTTTCTAGTAAATTTAAACTCTCGACGTTTTTAGATATGGTTGCTAAAATTCAATCAGAGAAGGTATCTGCTACGACCAGGAATACCAAATCTAAAACGGCTCTTCAAGAGTAGAGAATCAAACACCCCAATGTCGATGTTTTCACTGACACCAATGGGTATGTGTCTAACACCTCATATGTGGACTGGTCCAGAATTTATGTTATTTTTGACAATGATGATTTTTGCTCTGTTTCTCATGAAAAACCTACCTACATGCACATACGCAATTCTTAGCTCCATTGCGTTGCAGAGAGACCTCCTTTTATGCCTTACATGGACCCTGTTAAGTGGGCATTGGACCACGTCGACCTTAACCAACGAATGTCTCATGATATTGAGAATGTCTCTATTGCTTCATTTCATCCAGATGTGTTTGCTAGGGCTTAAGCTTTAAAAAACCCTAATCATTTTTTATCATCAAAATTTTTCGATGAAACCCTTTCCAAATTCAATTACGAACAAGTGGTGAAATCTTGGTTGGCAGACCCAACACTAGTTATTCCCCTCTCACTTTCGGAATATCCAGTTTCTTGGTTTAGAGAGCCTTTATCATTGTTGGCCGTCATGTTTTTTAGGTTATTTGTCTTACCCAATTGTTCCTCATTCAAAGCTAAATGGGTCCCTTGTAATGTACCTTTTTGAAATTTTAATAAATGACCAGTTTTTTCACTTTTTCCCCAATTTTGACCTTAACTAGTTTTGATGTCTAGACCTCCAAATTGGCCCAAATGCTCCCAAATTATCTATGAAGGTACATGAATGATATTAGAACTTAAATATGATGTTAAGTTATGTTTTTGAGCCCCCAATTACTTCTACAAACTTGTTTAATGTTCTGTTCAAAGTAGGAGTCTTTACTAGCAAATTGGGGCTCCAATTCCCCTTGGGTAATTGTCGAAATGGCTTCTCAAATGTTCCCAAAGTCACTTGAATTTTAGAACAGGGGCAGGGGATGCATGAGGGAAATTTTCAAATTCTCATATACATCATGGTTTAGTTTATACAATCTGTTATGACTCTTTCCAAAACAACTCCCAAGTCACAATTTCGACCCTTGGGGAAAATGTACCAAATATTCTCCCAATGCATTAAAAAATGAGTAAAATGGGTTCTAATTCTTAATTAATGAACATGATACTTTAAATACATATTCCTCCATTCTAAATAATAGGCATTACCATAGAATATATCAAAATAGAGTGGAAATGGTCACTATTTGCTCATTAAAAGTCATTTTTCCATACAACTCTTGGGTATTTAGACTTGAAAATTTCTAATAATGAATAAAAGAAAATCTTTAACTGATTAAAATCATAAATATATCAGGAATATCTCTCCCAAAGAGTACATGATCTCACCCAAGGCGCAATCCCTCCATGGGCATGAATATGCAAAGAAATATGGAAATGGTTGATAGAGAGTGTCGCAATAGAAAAATCCACATGATGTCCTGTAGCTTAAACCTGAAAATAAGACTCCATTAAAGCTCCTTGAAATACCTTAGTGGCCTCTCCAAATCCCAACTTGGATGGGAATCTTTCACCCACGAAATTGGCTAAGGCAAGAAAACTAGTCATCCACTAGCTCTCACAATTCACAAATGACAATTTCTCAAATGATCAAAATCCCTTCTCTTGTTTGATCCTTGTATTTTATAAAAATACTTAGCCTTATAAGGTTCCAAATCCATCCACAAACTCAATCCAAGTCGAATTAGGGTGAGTGCTCATGAATTTCCATGTGTCCTCCCTTTCCTAGCCTTCCACCTTCCCCAAATTCGATTTGGAGCCCATTGAGCTTACTCAACTCACATGAGAGATCTCTTGGATGCTCTATTTCAACCTGACATGTCATATATGTCATATTTCATCCTTCATATCTAATTTGTGTCATAGGTGTCATAGAATCTTCATCATTATTGTCATAGAGCTAGGGAATCTAGTCTAAGTGTCTCACTAGCTCCAAAATGACTCTTCCTTTCCCATGTACGGTTAAATTTCCTCCCAAATTTGACCTATGATGCATATGGACAAGTTTATTATCCTTAGAACTCATCCAAGAACCTGTAGGCTTCCCATGGATTCGAAATTGCAAGAGGAGGATGCCATGTGGCACCAATTTTCTAGCTTGTGTGGGCCCCATAGTCTCCATGTGTCTCCATGCTCAATTGCCATTTCAATTTTCTCTTGTATTTATTTAATAATATACTTTATTAAATATTTATCCCATTATAATTTCTTAACATCGTTTATTAGCTCCCTTATTAAAATTCCAAATGTATCCATCCAACCTAATGAACCAGTAGGATTGATGGAATTGGCCTACTATGCAATTATTTGAATGGGGACATTACATTCCCCCCCACCCAAGATTTCTTGTCCTCATGAAATTTCAGATTTGGATGCTGCAAAATATTCTCCTCTTTCCATGTGGCATCTTCACTTGGCAGATCCTTCCATTGTACTAAGTATTCTTTGATAGTTCTGCCTTTCAATCTCCTTTCCCTTGTCTTCAAAATATTTTCCGGAACAAGTGTGAGCTGACCTTCATCATCCAAGGGAGGAAGTATTTATGAAGTGACAATGTGCTGACCAATATCCTTTTTGAGACAAGAAACATGAAATACATTATGGATTTTACTCCCTTCCGGAAGTTCCAATTCATATGTTACTTCCCCAATCTTCCAAACTACCTTGTATGGGCCATAGTATCTTGGTTTTATATCTTCTGCCCCATTCTTTTTTAGAGATGTTTGTTCGTATGGATTCAACCTAAAATATACTAAATCATTAACCTAGAAGGTCCTTTCTTCTCTATGTCTATTTGCATACTGTTTTTGCTTATTTTGGGCAACCTGCAAATTGTCTTTCAATAGCTTTAAAATTTCTTGCCTCTCTTCCACCCAATATTTAGCTTTAGGAGCTCTACTATCACCAAAGATAATTTCAAAAAATTTAAGTGCATCATATCCATAGAATTATTTGAAATGAGACATCCCAATTGACATATGAAAGGTGGTGTTGTAGCAAAACTCACCCAAGTGTATCCATTTTGCCCAAGCTTTTTGTTGCTCTCCCACATAGTTTCTTAGGTACCCTTCCAACCATTGATTCAACCTCTATATTTTTCCATCAGTTTGTGGATGATATATTGTATGTGGAGTCAGCTGAATTCCCACCAATCTAAAAATATCTTCCCAAAAAGCACTCATGAATCTACCATCTCTATCACTTACAATGCTCTTGGGGAGCCCATGCAATCTGAAGATTTATTTGAAAAAAATATTAGCCACTTGTGCAGCACTAAAATATGATGTAACAGAAAATAAATGAACAAATTTTTTCAATCTATCCACTACGACATATATGCAATCCTTACCCAAATATTTGGGCAAACCGGTGATTAAATCCATTGAGATGCTGTCCCATTTTTGCTCTGGAATAGGCAATGGTTGTAATAAACCAGTTGAGCATGTAAGTTATGATTTGTTTTTCTGAAATACCTTACATTCATTCACATATTTCTAAACATATTCCTTCATCCCCTTCCAAAATAATCTTTTCCTCAATTGCCTATAAGTTTTGAATATCCCTGGATGGCCAGCTAGTGGGGAATCATGTGCTTCTTGTAAAATTTTCTACTTGAGATTTGAACCTGGAAGCAAATAAATTCTTTTCTTAGAATATATCAGCCCATTCAAAATCCTATATTAATAATCCCCTTTGATTACATCTAATACATCACAAGCAAATTCATCTTTGGCATATTCAACTAGTAACATGTTTTTCCAATCCTTGGCAATGTCCATGAGAGAAAAAGAAGGTCTTCGAGACAATGCACCTGCTACAATGTTATTCTTTCCTTTCACATATTCAATATCAAAATCATAATCTTTAATCTTGCTTACCCACTTTTGTTTCCTTTCATTTAGATCCTTTTGGGTGAGGAAGTGCCTTAGACTATTGTGATCAGTTTTCACCACAAACTTGTTTCCTACCCAGTATTGTCGAAACTTGGCCAATGCATGCATGATGGCCAACATTTATTTTTCATATGGAGTAAATTTTTTCATGAGGATGAAAATTTATTCTCTCAAAGGCTATAGGGTGTTGGCCTTGCTTTAGGACAGCCCTTATTCCTTCACCTGAAGCATCACATTCAACAACAAAAGGATTAGAAAAATCAGGTAATGCAAGTATGGTACAATTACTCATTACCTATTTCATTTTTTGGAAGGAATTTTCAGCCTCTTAATTCCACTTTAAAGCATCCTTATTAGCCAAATCAGTGAGTGGAGAAGTCAACTTGGAGAACCCTTTCACAAACTTTCTATAATAGGTGCATATTCCAATGAAGCCTCTTAATTCGGTGATGTTTTTTGGTGATGGCCATTCTAAGATAGCCATGATTTTTTCCATGTGTAATTTCACTCCTTCCTTCCAAATAATTTTCCCAATATACAATAGTTCCTTCATCCCAAATTCACATTTAGACATCTTAGAAAACAAATATTGTTCTTGCAAAGTTTTCAACACAACCTCTGCATGTTGCAAGTGCTCTTCCCAAGTTTTACTGTAAATAAGAATATCATCAAAGAAGACCAAAACAAACCTTCTAATATACTTGAAAAATATTCTATTCATGCATGCTTGAAATGTGGCTGGATCATTGGTTAACCCAAATGGCATAACAAGAAACTCAACCTGACCATAATGACATCGAAAAGCAGTCTTTTGCACATCTTCCTCCTTCATTCGAATTTGGTGATAGCATGATATAAGGTAAATTTTGGAGAAATATTTGGATCCAAATAACTCATACATGAGCTCATAAATCCTAGGAATATGATACCTATTCTTTATGGTCTTCTTGTTCAAATCTCTAAAATCTATACACATCCTCAAAGTTCCATCTTTCTTCTTTACCAACACTACTGAAGAAGCATAAGGGCTAGAGCTTGGTATAATGAGTCCCAATTCTAATAGTTCTTGGATGGAATTTCAATATCATCTTTGAATTTCTTGGGATGTCTATAATGTGGTATCTTAATGGTTGAAGTACCCTCCTCTAAAACAATGTTGTGCTCAACCCCCCTATCAGGTGGTCTACCATGTGGAAGATCTCTAAAAACTTTTTCATGTTTTTTCAATAGTTTCTCTATCTCCTTTGGGTGTTCAAAAACCTTTATGTTTGGCTTGGGATATGTGATATTACATTAAGAATCCCATTCTATGTCCCCATTCCTCAATATAGATCTCATACTATTGCAAGTCACTACTTTATTTGGGTAAGTGTGTTGCCCCCTCACAACCCTTAGTACACCTTTTGAATCTTGAAATTTCATCCCATGAATTTGATAATTTACTGTATGCTCCCCTATATAATACAAAAATTGCACTCCCAAAACCACATTAGTATCAGCAACATCAACCACATAAAAAATTTCAACAAAAGTATAGTTACCTACTGTGACTTGCAGCTTTGGAACCCATGTTTTGCACTGCATTGTGTTGTGACCAGGAATGACAAATACGAAGCCATCAAATGGTTAATTAGGTACCTTCCTTTTCTCCACTATATATGCATCAATGAAGTTATGTGTGGCTCATGCATCCACCAAAACTGAATATCTTTGTCCAAGTACCACACCTTTGCATCGAATAGTGTGATAGCGACGCACTACTAAAAGTACTGCCATTCTTGCTTTGTCTAGTGAAGGCTGATTTTCTTCTTATATTTCTTCTTCTTCTAATGTATCATATGCTTCCTATTGATATGAATTGTGTCCTTCATCATCCATGACCCCTTCATACTCATCATTATCAGAAAATACTTCTATGTATTGAGCTTTTCCTTTAGTGCATTTATGCCCCGGTGTCCATGGTTGAAAGCATGTGAAGCACATTTTTTTTTCTTCGAAGTTCATCCCTATTTAGTCCTTATTTATTATTATTTTCAATTGAATCTCTTTGAAAATTCTTCTTATCAGGTGCATCTCTTTGCCAAGGATTCTTTTCAAATTTGAAGTTAGGCTTGGGAGGAAATCTTGTTCTAGGAAGCACATTTTGAAGATCTCTAGTCAAGCTCATTGCATATTTTAAGGTAGTGGGCTTGTGGGATTTAACCAAAACTTTGAAGGGTTCATCCAAACCTTCAGTGAACATAAATACTAACCTTCCCATAGACACCTCAGCCACCTTGACTGATAATGTTTGAAATTCCATCATATAATCAGTCAGGGTCCCAACTTGCTTCAATTGTGCTAGTTCTTTGAAAGACAATTCATGATCTTTTCACTCAAATATCTCTAGTACCCTATCAATAAATTATCCATATGTGTTAACCTGATAATGAACCAAAGTTTTCAGGCCATGGAACCACCATTCATTGGCATCTCCTTCCAAGTGCAATATGGCCATTTTTAAGGCATCTTCTTCCACCATTGGATTCAGCTAAAAATACACATATAATTTTTGCGCCCAAGTATTAGCAGAACTTTGAGAGGAACCATCAAAAGTAGGGAGTGGTAATTTAATAATGTAAAAATTTAAGTCTTTTTTTTGTATAGAGACTTATTATCTTCCTTCTTTTTTAGTTTGTTTGCAACAAGAAAATACTGATCAAATGGTACACTTCTTTTACAATCTTCATCCAATTTATCCCACTCTTTTCCCATTGTAGCAAGTTCAAGTTGAATGTTAGGTTATTTTTTGGGTACAAGGAATTTAGGTGCAGTAGGAATTGGTGTGCTATGAAATTCATGGGGTCTATTATGGGGTCCTCTCCTTGAAAAAATATGCTCACCCATGGTCTTCTTTTCTTCTGAGTGTGAACTACTGCTATCTCCTATTACTCCTAATTTGCTTCCAAATTGGCTAACCAACAATTCAAATCCTTTCATAAATTGATGGTTCATGTTATTGGTTATGTCATAAAATATAGGTTGTATTATTTTAATATATTCCACCTTCTCATGATCAGTGGGTCCCTTCCCCTCGCTAGTCATAGTTTCAACAAAATGTGCCTCTTCTTCTAATACCTCTTTTCCTTCAACAAAAACACCTTCAACTTCAGGATATAAGGGTGGTGGATTATTTATTTGACTCCTTGTTAATACCATAAGGTTCCAATACCATGCTCTGATACCACTTTTAATGTCCCTTTTTTGAAATTTTATTAAATGACCAATTTTTTCACTTTTTCCCCAATTTTGACCTTAACTAGTTTTGATGTCTAGACCTCCAAATTGGCCCAAATGCTCCCAAATTTTCTCTGAAGGTACATGAATGATATTAGAACTTAAATATGATTTTAAGGGATGTTTTTTACCCCCCAATTACTTCTTAAAACTTGTTTAATTTTCTTTTCAAAGTAGGACTCTTTACTAGCAAATTGGGGCTCCAATTCCCCTAGGTAATTGCCGGAAATGGCTTCTCAAATGGTCCCAAAGTCACTTGAATTTCAGAACAAGGGCAGGGGATGTGTGAGGGAAATTTTAAAAGTCTCATATACATCATGGTTCATTTTATACATTCTGTTATGACTCTTTCCAAAACAACTCCCAAGTCACAATTTCGACCCTTATGGAAAATGTACCAAATCTTCTCCCGATGCAATAAAAAATGAGTAAAATGGGTTCCAATGCTTAAGTAATGAACATGATACTTGATATAAACATTAATTAAAGTAAATTAATCATAAATTTATCATATATACATTCCTACATTCGAAATAATAGCATTACCATAGCATATATCAAAATAGAGTGTAAATGGTCACTATTTGCTCATTAAAAGTCATTTTTCCATACAACTCTTGGGTATTTCGACTTGAAACTTTATGAGAATGAATAACAGAGAATATTTAACTTATTAAAATCATAAATATATCAGTAATATCTCTCAAAAAGAGTACATGGGCTCACCCAAGGCGCAATCCCTCCATGAGCATGAATATGCAAAGAAAACTGGAAATGGTTGATAGAGAGTGCTGCAATAGAAGAATACACATGATGCCATGTATATTAAACCTAAAAATAAGACTCCATTAAATATACTTGGAATACCTTAGTGTAATATCCAAACCCCAACTTGGATGGGAATCTTTCACCCACGAAATTGGCTAAGGCAAGAAAACTAGTCATCCACCAACTCTCACAATTCAGAAATGACAATTTCTCAAATGATCAAAATACCTTCTATTGGTTTCTTCCTATATTTTATAAACATATGTATCCTTGTAAGGTTACCAATCCATCCACAAACTAAATCCAAGTCGAATTAGGGTGAGTGCTCATGAATTGCCATGTGTCATCCCTTTCCTAGCCTTCCACCTTCCCCAACTTCGATTTGGATCCCATTGAGCTTCCCCAACTCACATGAGAGCTCTCTTGGATGCTATATTTCAAGATCACATGTCATATATGTCAGATTTCAGCATTCATATCTCATTTGTGTCATAGGTATCATAGCATCGTCATCATTATTGTCATAGAGCTAGGGAATCTAGTCCAAGTGTCTCACTAGCTCCAAAATGACTCTTCCTTTCCCATGTAAGTTACATTTATTCCCAAATTTGACCTATGATGAATATGGCCAAGTGTATTAGCCTTATAAATCATCCAAGAACCTTTATGCTTCCCATGGATTCGATATTGCAAGAGGAGGATGCCATGTGGCACCAATTTTATAGCTTGTGTGGGCCCCATAGTCTCCATGTGTCTCCATGCTCCATTGCCACTTCAATTCTCTCTTATATTTATTTAATAAGCTACATTATTAAATATTTATCCCATTCTTATGTCTTAACATAATTTATTAGCTACCTTATTAAAATTACAAATGTATCCATCCAACCTAGGCAACTAGTAGGATTGATGGAATTGGCCTGCTATGCAATTATTTGAATGGGGACATTACATCCATATGGCGAACCATGTTATCCTTACATGTGATTCCTTCAACTAGGCACAAATTCTATTTTGCAATTTACGGGAGGAAATTGAAAAATATCAGAGAATCTCGTCAAACCGGAAACCATCTTTCTATATGTCAGGGTTTGTAATGAATGCATTCTGTGCGTGTTCTTGTTTCCTGGCCCTAAATTGGAATTGGAGCAAGAAATGTCCACCTGTTCATATATATTACACTGATATGTGGGACAAAAATTTCATACCTCGTGTGTATGAGCTCTGTGACCTGTTTCTCGGGTCAATATTCTACAAAATTTTCAAAGCTGATGCTCATGCATTCTCTCAAAAAGATAGGGAACTCATTTCAGTGTATGGCGACTGGTATGTAGGAGAATATTTATCTTACATAAGGATTTGGGGAAGAAATATAATGCACTTGATTCCCAGAATAGTTCCAGACCGAATGGTGCTTCAATAATTTTCCTATCAAACTGTGATTGATGGTGCTTTCTCCAAGTCGACGAAACATAAAAAGAAGGCCTGGCCCAAATTTCCTATGAATCTTGGAAATCGTAGGGTACATAATCCTATTCATGCGTCCTTGTTGGGAAAGGATATTTATGTTATGAGCTTGGGGAGCCACCCAAAAGAATGCATGACCCAGTGGCATATTTGGCTAATTTATTTGCTCATGAGCATGTCAAATTTCAATACATTCATGAAAATGAGCCCGATTGGTAAAATCAGTGATTCAAAGATAAAGTCCCATCTGTATAAGTTTCAAAAGGATCTTAAGAGAAGAACTCTATGAGAAAGAGAAGATAAACACGAAATAAAACAAGATCTTGAGAAGGAGAAGAGAGAAGAATAAGCGAGATAACATGCAGCAAGGTCTATTGCTGTTGTTGTTGCTCAACCTAAGGAAAAGGGAAAAGGTGTTCTTGAAGGGCCATCGAGCCCCTCTCTTACCACAATGGAATATATACCAGAGAAAGGGGCAGAACTCAAAATAAATTTTGAAAAACTTGGGTCTCAAATGCAAACTCAGGAAGAGTTAAATGAAGTAGATCCTAAAAGACAGAAGATTGTGGCAGGTTCTGAACAGGTTGAACTGCCATAAGCAGGGACAAAAGAAAATCCCATTTCTTCTCTCCCAATTGGCAAGAAAGAGGAGAGACTTGTCCAAGAATGTTTTATACCTGATACACTTTTGCAAGAACCTTCTGCACAAAAGGTAATTTCTTAATCATCAGCTTAGATTAATAATCCTGATACGAACGTGGAAGAAGATGCTGAGGCTGGTATGACTACCCTTTTGTCATCTATCCCCAATATGCAAAGCTTTTCCAGTATGTTAGGTTCAACATCTTCCCATCATTGTTTTCCTGACGTAAATTTTTTGTCAATAATTGCAACTACTATTAGCATGTCCATTATTTCAGTTAACTCACCAATTCATAGTTCTCCTTCTTCCTTTTCACCACTTCCTCAGTTCCCTATATTTTTCAGGATGACATTCCTTCTGCTTGTATGACTCTTCCTCAAAAGGAAGATTTTCCTATATCTGATTCTTTTACATCACACACTTTTACCTCTGTTTCTTCTCCTATGAGTATTCTCCCTCTCAGCATAGACATTCCTTTAAACCAAACCCAAACTGATCCTTTGGTTACCATCCACCAACAAAGCATTTCATCATAAGAAGTTATCGCATATTTTGGAGAAGATGCATTGGTATCCTTTGGAAAATATTATTAGAGTAAAAAGGATAAAGTTGTGGTTAAAAGGGGAGCCAAGAGAGCTAGACAAAGCTCAACCAAAGATGTGCCCGCCCTTGGTCAAGTCATTTGGAAGGTAGACACAAGTGATATCCAGCAAGGGGCAGTGGAGATAGCATCTTCCATGGGAGTTTTCGCTGGAGCTAATTTTAAATTAGTTTCACAATTAAGTTTGGCTCTTGGTGAAAAAGAGAAGGAATTGAAGAAGGCCAAACATGACTTAGCAAAAGCACAACAGAGGAATGAACAATAGATCGACTAGTTGAAACAAGAACATGAAGATAAAGTAGAGGAATGGAAAAACAAAGTTGAAGAAGTCAAGCACCAAATTCGGAATGCAGAGGTTGCGAATTAGCAACAAGCAGAGCAAATTGATCTTATCAATGCAGAACTAAAAGATGTCCATTTAGCCTCAAAAGGCTCCTCTTTTCTCGATCTGAGACCTAAAGATTTTAAACAGGTACTCTGTAAAATACACAAAGAATTTTGACAGGCTGTGATAGATTTGTATAACTGTTTTGATGAAATGCAAGGCTTGTATGACAAGTTTATCAAGCATTCTGAAACTATTGAGGATCACCATTATCGAATGAGAGAAACATCCACTGCTTTAGAGCAAGTAGGAGGTTGGAAAAAGCATATTAAGGAAATACTTGATGGCTTGCAATTCTTAGACAAGTTAGAGATGAAAACAACTGAAATTGCCATCGAGACCTGGGAAGCTATGTGCGATTCATTTGAAGCTGTAGTCAATGTAGGACAAAAGGTTTGTGAAAAAAAATGGTCTGCTTCAAATAATTTGCTAACCTATTTGAGTTAACCTATTTTGGATGCTCTTAGTGAGGTAGCTTGTACTAAAGTTCATTTGGAAGAAGTGGGAAAGCGGTTTTATTATACCAAAGAGTTGATCCAACAAATCAGCCAGTTCACTCTGCAAGAGATTGAGAAATGGATAGAAGCTCCCCATGATTTGATATCTTGGATAAAGCTATTCATCAAAGAAAGGAAAAAAATCAGAAGGGAGGAAATTGCCTCCCAAATTTGCAAGAACAAAATTCAGTTGAGGAATGCTCATTTTCAGGAAGTCGATGACATTCTAGATTTATTTTCCAAGTGGCGTTCTGCCCTTGAGCAAACCTAGAAACTATTTCATTGTGTAATTCCACGTTTTGGGAATATTTTATTTTCTTGTAAGTTTGTAATGTTATTTAAAGAGAGATAGACATTGTGTTATTTGGGAATATTTACATATGCAGTTGTACTGGGGAAAGAAATTTCTATCGTGAATTTGGACTTATTGTGTAATTCCAAGAAACATTGTTTTTTGCAATTTGTGTATCTTTAACACTAGGATATTGTTCTTTGTAGTTTTATTTGTTAAGTTGGTCTAAAGTAAGTTGAAAGAAGTAATTTTGATTTGCATGTTTGCACATTAATTGGTGGTTTTCTTGCATCTGTTATATCTTGTAATAGTTCTATCATGAAATTATTAGTCATCTTGTTTAGGAGTCAGTTATTTTCAATATTTTTCAGATTATGCTCAAAGTAATTTTGATTTGCATGGTTGCACATTAATTGGTTGTTTTCTTTCATCTGTTATTTCCTATAATAGTTTTATCTTGAAATTATTACTCATCTTGTTTAGGAGTCAGTTATTTTTCAATATTTTTTAGTTTATGCTCAGAGTAACTTCAGTTTATCAATTTTTATTCTTGATTATATTACACTATTTATAGATTAAATTTTAAATATATAATTTAATATTTAAACAGATTATGTATTGCAAATTTTCATATTTTTTATTGAAATGTTGTTTAAAAATTGCAAAAATTGCATTTTTTCTCTGGTTATTTTTCTTGTTCTTGCAATATTTTTCCATTTATCCTCAAAGTAATTTCCTAAATTGGAAGTCGGATTTGGAGAAAAAGCTTAATTTGAAAGTTAAGTTTTCCGATTTTGGACTTTTTCCCTGAATGGCGCAAATGCGGAAAGGGGAAATACTATGTTTTCCAATAAGCAACACCCTATGTTCCGATTTGTGATTTCTTGTTTCTTGGTTTCCTATTTCCGACATTTCGGATATCCAGAAAATATAAATTCAAGTTTTTGTTAAGTTTATTTGGCGTATCTGCGATTTTTCGATTTTCGACATTTCGGATATTGGAAACCGAACACTAAGGTTTTTGTTGAAATAATTTTCTAGATTCGCGATTTTTTATTTTTGATATTTCGGATATTAGAAAGCGGAAAGATCGGTTTTTTTATTTATAATGTTTATTAATTTCTTGGATTTTCGATATTTCGGATCTAATTATCGGGAATCTCAAATCGCAGATAGTTCAAATAATGCTAAGAAAAAGTGGAATTTCCTGTTCTCGATATCCAATTTTGGAAATTTGGTATCGTGTTTCGGAAATTGAAAATAAATATTATAAAATAAAAATATTCATAATATATATAATGTGTTTTTAATTTGTTTATATATATTGGAAATTATATGATTTTATTTTATTTGGAGAAATGATTTAAAAAGTCATTTAAAATATAATAATTTTAAAGAATAATTATTTTTAATTTATACAGTAAATTTCTAAGAAACATTTTTTTGTAATTGTATCAAATTTATATTTTTTCAGCATGGTATATGAGGTTTATAGATTGAATAATAACAATTATTTCTATTAATAAGTATGAAGCTTTGTTCCAGTCAATGCTAGCTCAATAAATGAAAACCAAAGCTTTGATGGATTGACTATCCCATTCATATCACTCTCCTCTTCTAGAAAATTTTGGAACATTCAAGGCTGAGTTACTACCAAGAAAAACATACATGAATATGGCAACCAACGACGGTCTGGAAAAGTGTTTGGACTTGACCTTGTTAATGCTTCGTGTGATGAAATACATATATCTGCATTCAATGAATTGGCACTCTGTTTGTATGACCAAATACAAATAAGAATATTGTACATGGTATCAAATGGCATAGTTAAAGCATCGAATCCAATTTTCAACCGTTTGAAAATCCATAATGAGATTTTTCTAGGTTCCACCTGAACCATCCAATATTGTTTAGATGAATATCCCTTAATACCTTTATATTGCTTTAACTTTAAAACTATTAAGGAGATTCAAACTATACCAATAAATTCCATGGTTGACCTTGTTGGACCTTGTAAACTATACGAAAAGGGGATGGTGTTGAAACTGTTAGGCGAACCATTGAACTTCGTGACATGTTAGGCTATAGCATTGACATAACACTTTGGGGAGAGCATTGCCAAATTCAAGGAGCTGAGCTTGCCAGCCTTCGCGGTTTACCTACTCCTCCAGTGGTAGTGATTTTGGCAGATTGACTTTGTACTTGCTTCTGTCACCTATCCTGCACTCATTATGCATTAATGAAGCGGGTATTTTTGTCCAGGCTGGTCAACTTGGGAAAGAGTTGGATTTTTAATGCTTGTATTATAGTTGATTCGGTAGTCACGTCTATCATGAAGAGTGTCGCCTCCACTGCTACAACAGGTTCCATTGTTGAGTTTACGTATAGCATGGTCATGATTAAATTTTCTGGTTATTATATCCCATGATCAGGTAGGTATCCAAGAAGGCGGCATGGAGTTGATTAACTAAGTAGACGTTGTGAAATAGGATTTTATTTTGTCTGTTCGTATTATTTCTATGTAACTTCTTTTTCTGCCAAGTTTATAATAATGTTTGTATCCACGTGATGGTCATATGGCTAAACCTCTTTCTCCCCTTTCATTTTGTCTGATACGGGATTAATTAGTCTCTGGCGACAAAGCTCTGTCAGCACATATCAGCTTTAATGGAGGACATTGTCGCTACTGAGGTAAGGGATGATTTGACCTGGCGGTCATTTCGTTATGTGGTTATAGTGAAATTTTGCTTGGTCAGGAACTGGAAATGGTACATCAATATTTTTTCCCCATTAATGGCCTCCTATTTGTTTTAGCATGGTGGTGAATCTTTCTCCCTCATTCCATTGATTTATTTATTGCCTAACTGATCGGGTCTTAGGGCACTCTTATTCTTTCCTGATTTTGTGTCAGAACTGTTATGTCTCCCTTTGCTCAGTTTTGTTTTGCATCTGAACCATTATACTAAGTCCAAGCAGCGTACCACGTCTCATCGTGTTGGGATTGATCATGGTCGTGCGCAAGGAGGGGCACGCATGACAAAGGTAGATGGTTACAACAATGATATTTCTTCACAAGTTCAGTCGATAATAGATGACTGGGAAACAAGGCTGGTAAACGAGAACCTTTCTCGTGATATTGATGGGGAAAGCCCCAACCACTACTAGATCATCAAAAACATGGTGGGGTCCCTCATGGAGGAAATTCTATCCAGATGGAATAATATGGAGTTGTAAATTTCATAGGCTACGTCCAAAATGGTGGAATTAGATATGGTCATCACCCACATAAATGTGATGGCTATCTGGAAAAAAATAGCCCTGGGAGTTGACTCCTTCGGTGATGGAGGTAGCGACAGTGTCTCTATGGATCCATCTGGTTCAATGAATGATAACTTGGCTCCTACCATACATGTTGTATCTACAGTGCTTGTTCCGATTCGGACCATGATTAGCGATATTTCCAAATGAGCTCTTGAATCTGATGCTTTTGTGGGGAAAGTAGATTCTTCTATGGGAAACAGAGATTCTTGTGTGGGGAAAGTGGATGCTTCTGTGGGGAAAGCGTTTTTTTTTCCATTGAAGCGCAGTCTACCATGTTCAGACAAGGAACTCTTTGGGCCTTTTAACTATCATTGTGGAAATGCAGGAGATGCTGGATCTGATTGTCAATACCAGCGGTGCTAACTCATGAGCTTGTTTCTGTCTCATTTTTGTCTATTTTGATTCCTTTTGTTTAATTCTAAGTTTATGCTTATTTTTACTTTTCAAGGTCTCTTGGTAAACATTTCTTCATAGTAATTTTGTACGTAGCCCCCCATATATCACATGGGTTATTGAGGCTCTTTTAAATATCTCTGTAATTTTGTTTAAACTTTACTTAGTCAAGAACGTTCATTTTCGGTATGGTTTTTATGCTCTTTACACTTCAACTGTAGAGTTTTCTGCTTTTAACGGATTAGGGTGGTTGTTAGACCATTGTTTTCACTTGACCAGAATTCTCCATTTTTGTAATATTTTGTTAAGTTGATTAATAGCAATGCAGACTTACAAAAAAACATAATATGAAGTTTAAAGATCTAATATATGTAAATATATTATTTCTCTTGATAAACCTAAAGTTAAATATCTAATATACGTGAATAGCTTGATTTGGGTATATGAAATTTATTTAAATATCCAATGACAATTATTTATGTAAATAAATATGAAGTTTAAAATGATTCAAGATCAAGATGACTGAATGGATTTATTGTTCTTTTATTTGAAAACATTGTTTAATAAGATTTTCTGAAATCTGAAATTGGGAAATAAGATATAGGCTCCAACTGGAGAGATAGATTTACCAAAAACATGTGTGGCAAAGAGAAAATAATACGAATAGAGAAAATAAAAATTTAAACACCAAACGACTTTAACAAAACTGAAGTTTTTCGATTTCCGGTACCCGGAGGTTGAAAATCGGAAATAAGAACTTCGACTTTTATTTATTTGAAAAGACAAAACATCCAATATCGGAAATGTCGCAAATCGGAAATTGGAACATAGGGTGTATCTTGTTGGAAAACATAGGACATAGGATTTCTAGAATCGGAATTGTCAAAAATAGGAAATCGGGCAATAGAAAATAGTAAAATGGGATGTTCCTTATTGCAAAACATAAGATTTGCGGAATCTGAAATGTCGGAAATGGGAAATTGGGAAATTGGAACATAGGGTGTGTGCAAGTTGGATACGTTCATATTTTTGGAAAGATTGTATTGTTTTGCAATTTAATGTGTTGATTTATATACTGATTTTCCATTAGAAGCTTGATATATGAAATGTAGATTGAAAAAATGTATTTATTTAATTTACATACTGTTTTACTACAAATCATGAACAGTTATTGATTTTTAATACTCATTTATAAATTAGTATCACTTCATAGGATAATTTTCTAACTTTATTTAATTGGAAAATGAGTTATCCCATTTTGATTTAGTTTTGTTTGTATTTTTACTTTTATTTTTGTTAGACATTTAGAAATAGTATTATGGCCACTCATTGGATTTTGAGTTTTGCATAATGATGTTTATTTTCTATTTTTATTAAGATCTTCTTGCAGAAATCCTATGTCCTATGTTTTCCAATAAAGAACACCATATGTATTCTCCAAGATCTGATTTGCGAGATTTTGAATCTCGGAAGTTTTGTATTTTCAAATAAAGAAATGTCGAAGTTCCTATTTCCGATTTTTGACGTTCGAGTATCGAAAACTGGAAAACCTCGATTTCGAGGCTTTATTTTGACTGTTCGTATTCTTTTAACAGAACTTATTCCTCCGCTAAGTGCATCCTTATTTTAAGCTCGCTCTACGTTTTTTTCATCGCTCTACCTCTAAATTTAGCGGATATTTGGCCTGTAAACTTGGTTTCATTTTGTATATCGGCCTGGTCAAGTGGGTAGTTAACAATGTAAGCTTTAAACAACACTGGTGGAATTAGATGTGGTCATAACGCACAGAAATGTTATGGCCATGTGGAAAATATTATATCTGGGATTTGACTCCTTGGGTGATGGAGGTAGCGGCAGTGTCTCTATGGAATTTTCGTAGAGAATTACAATTGATGTCATGTAAATTATATTATCGTTGTTTTGATTTTGTTTTATTTATTTTTATTTTAGTTTCTGGATCACTTTAAATTATACCTTCCGAATCTTATTGCAAATATACCTATAGATAGCCTTGTTTGTATTTTTTTAATCATGGATAATGGAAAGCAAAGATAAGTTAAGGAATTAGTTACAGTGGTATGGTTTGGACAGAAAATAATTGCATAGCCAAATATAAGATTCAGTTTTAGGAATATTAATTTCAACTAAAATAATGACGACCCTACCATGGTTAGTGCATCTACAGTGCATGTTGCGTTTCTGACTACAATTATCCAGCTTTCCAAATGGGCTCATGAATTTGATGGCTCTATGGGGAAAGCGAATGCTTATGTGGAGAAACTAGATGTTTCTATGGGAAAAGTGTTTGTCTTGGCGCTAAAGCCCATGTTAACCCAAAAAATCCCCTGATTAGCTCTACATAACCTATGCCACTCAAATACATCGATTTTACCCTCTCCATTGATCCCCACACCTTTGTAAAGGCTCAAACAACATAAAAAGGGCTTACAAACCCCTAAAAAGAGCGAAAATAGCTCTCAAAGGGGCTAAAACCTCCAAATGGAGCTTAAAATCCCTAAAAGAGCTAAAGAATGGCCGAATAGGGCTAAAAGCCCAAAAAAGGGGCTAAAGCCTTAACCAAGGGCTTAAAACCCTAAAAAACTCAAAAAATGCTATAAATACAAGGGTGGGGGTCACTTTCAAAAGACTCCTTCTCTCCCTGTCGTTATACTTCCCATGTGAGTGCCTTGAGACCCTTTGCCTCTCAAGTCATTCACCCTCCCTCTCCTCCATTACTCCACAAGCCAAGTCTCCATCCCATAGAGAGAGGTGCTCCAAAGCTAGGGCATGGTGGCCCATTTCCACAAAGAAGGTATAACCATTTGTTTCTATTGATAGCTTATATTTTTAGATTATTCTGTTTGCAGGTTTGTTTGCTAATGGTTTGTTGCAGGTTCTCCTTCGATCTCCTACTCCTATGGCCATCTATTGTTTTCTAACCATTTCTTGCAGGGTTTTCATAGCTTATCTCTAACATTTCTTTGCAGGTTTTTCATTCACCAAAGAAACCCTACCCTTTCATCCTATAGATGGAAGGTAGTCATTTCTGCATGTAGCCAGGGTTTTCTCTGAGCTACAGATTAACGACCATACCAAGTCAATCCCACGGGATCCCTGGGATTTTTGTTTTTAATATTTTGCTTACTTAGTTTGATAGATCTTTGCTTATTTAGGTTGATAGATATATTTCTTTCATTTTAGTTATTGTTTTGGCCATAGTACCAATTACTGTTGGCCTTTCTTTGATTTACAAATTGTTCAACTATGCGAAAACGACCGAACCGAATTTCTGAAAATTCACCTCTGTTCGGTCTCATTTTCTTCCCAAACAGTTGATTCATTTATGAATTTGTATGCAAGTATAAGTAAAAAGGCATGTTTCTGAAGTGGGTTTTTAACCGTTTGAGGTAATGCCTCACGGTTTGATCACAATCCACCCCACAAAAAAGGTCCTCTACATGTGCGCGACCCATTTTTTTTACTTTGTATGAGCATTTTAACTTTTTGGGCTTGCATGTTTGCTACTATTTGGAATGTTAGTGCGTACCATCTGCCACTGTCCAGCAACCTATTTCTTTCTGCAAACATTTTTTGTAAATTGTAGGTTGATTTGGTTAGCTGTTAATACATATGAATCTGTTTTAAGGCTTGAATAGATTACTGTAGTTTAAATTTCAGTTTTTAATAAGAATTGGAAATTAACTCCTTGCCTAGCACTTCCTCCTCTACCCAGTGATCACCCTCCGGGGTATTCTGGGATAAGACGAAGGGTGAAGCTCATATAGGAATAGGCACTTCACTTGTGAATGCTTTATACCACTAAAAACGGGTGACTTGGAAGGTAGAGGGGGTGGTAGGCCTAGGGGGCCTCACGATGTTTACGTCCTCCCTGTTGACCGACCTTGTACTCGGAGAGTGACCCGAGGATCTACAGATGGGATTAGTCCCATTGTGTTGAGAGCCCAACAGTCTTTCCTGGTCGAAGAGGAATGCAAGTGTAAGGAAGTCACCCGGTAAGTCTACCATAGTTTAGATTCATTAATGGCATGTTTCAAATTTTATGTTCACAATTTACTGGTTTCATAACAATTTACCCATGTTGTAAGTTCTGTAACAAACCAGAAAATATCTGTGAAATATTCATAAACCATACAAGCAGCCACCAAGTGAATAATAGAAAATAATAAAAAATACAATGGACATGTACACAACCATACCAAATAAGATAACCAAACTCAGTTCATGACGTTGAGCCAGCCAATAAAATCTATTAATTTACACTAATTCAAACACTTGTAGTCTTTGAGGACATAAGTCCCTAACTTCCTTAACCATGGGAAGTACTTGGGATCAGCCCTGAAACTCATTGTGAGGAGTAACATGGGAGCCCCAAAGTATCTGGTCGCTGAGAGGAATTGCCAAGCGAACGGGAAACGACCCCTACCGATTCTAGCACTCCCGTGAGGAAAAATCCAAGATCTATCTCCTGGCAATACTGGTGGCCGAGTGACCACCTGAAATCCAATAGGAAGCCACTAAAATCAGGGTCTATAACGTCACTACTAGATTTCACCAACTGATCTACCAACCAGACACAGTTGATCCCCCACGCTCTTCCTCACGCCTAAGAGGCGATCAACCACAGTTTGGGTCCTTTAACCAACACCGTCAAGACCATTCTTAATGACCCTCTACACCATTAGAAGGCCACACGACCTCTGATTCATACTCATAATCATATCAATCTAAGCGAGATCTACACACTGCACCATCTAGCCCCATGGCTAGTGCAAACCTGGATCCACTTTTCGGCTTGGTGATTGGCAGTGGACCCATGTCCATACCCCACACCACCACCAACACCCCTTCTAGTGGTCATAGCACTGTCGTGCACACTGTCATAAGTCAAATACCACCATCCATGCTTACCAGTCAAACTACCCCACTTGTCATACCTGGGGGCAGTGGCCCGTCCACTCACACTGTCCCACTTGGAATGCCTGGGGGCAGTGGCCCTTCCACCTACACTATCCCACCTATCATACCTTGGGGCAGTGGTCCTTCCACTCAAACTGTCCCACCTGTCATACCTAGGGGCAGTGGCCCTTCCACTCACACCATCCCACTTTCCGTACCTGGGGACAGTGTCCTGTCCACAACTGTGCCACAAGTACCCCTAGTTATGCTAGGACATCATGTTCTCATGAACCCCACTACCATTGCAAGTCCTTCCTATATCAACCTTGGGTGCAACCTACCTTTCAAGGCACGCCTCAAATTTCCTGACTTGGATAGGTTAACCAATGACCCTATTTGTCATCAAACCCTTTGGCCTCCCATGCCAACCAAGATCCCCTCAAACATCCCCAATTTTGAAGGGAAGGCAGGGGAGTGCCCCCAAAACCATATAACGATGTTTCACCTATGGTGCTCATCAAACAGAGATGATTCGATCAGACTCGGGATTTTCCAACACACCCTCACAGGTACCGCAACCAAGTGGTACATCGGGCTACCAAAAGCCAAGTACCCAGACTTTAACTCCTTGGCCTTTATCTTCCTGCAGTATTTCCAGCTCCCCATCAAATATGATGAAGGGGTGGAAATCTTGCTATCTTGTCACCAAAACACTGTGACCCACATAACCGACCACATCTATGAGTGGCGGCGACATCGCAGCTTGTGCAAGATCAAGCTTGATGATAGGATCTTCCTTCACTGGTTCTTAAAAACATTGCTGCCACCCATAGACAAGGACATCACCTCTAAACCTCCCCAAACAGAGGAAGAGGCCATCCTAAAAGCCCAACAGTTTGACCTCATTTATGCACAGTCAGGATACCTCTATACCATCATTCCAGATGCTCCTCATGTAGACACCTCCTATCGGGATGCGTCAGGGACATCTCATGCTGCAGATGGCATAATAGGTTCTATTTCCCACCAAACACAACATCACATGACACCACCCATGATGCCTTTTCACCCGAGAAGAACCCCTAGTGTTTCCTACCCAAACCAAGCTCCTGATTATTCAAGAATGATATCTCAATCAGGAGCTACAACCTCCTATACACAACCTGCACCACAGCAGCAGGCCCATGCACCTTCCTGGCTGGCACAACAATATTCAAGATAGATGACTAGATTTGTGGCACCGCCAGCCCCCCAAGTTTACTATGCACCACCAGTGCAATTCTCTCAAGCTACCGCCCCAGCCCCGCGGGCACCTCTAGGACTAGTGTTTGCTCAGCAAAATCGTCCCAACCCACCTTCCCCCAACAACCAACAGGGACAAAGAAGAAACAACCAATCTAGAAATTGGGGTAATAACCAACCCTAAAGAGGCGACCAATAGCCTAACCCCCCCCCCCTGCAATGTCGCCAACCCACCAGTGCAAAATCCCCAACAATCAATTCCAGCTCGATGGAATGCCCCATTACAGACTAACAAACCATGCGATTTGTGCAATGTCTATGGGCACTGCACCCATGAATGTCCGCTTATGGGATGTGCTAAGAAACTCCTCCATGACGAAGCCCAGCAAGGAAACAATGCAGCTGCCCAAGTGCAACAGAACCCAACACCACTGAGCCCTCCTCCCATGGTGCTCTAGAACCCATTACTAGTCCAAGGATTGGTAGCAACTGCACCCTTTCCCCAAACTGTTCCCACAGCCCACCCTGTTCCACATCCCACAGAGACAGGAGTACACCAACTTCTAGTAGTTACAATGGAGGAGATCAACCTGGACTAGGTGGAACCAATACGGATCCTCTAGAGAAACCCCTGATACAGCAGTAGCATCCACATCCAACACTGCCAATGTTCCTCTTCACCTCTCTCCCCCCCGCAGGCTCACGTCTCCCCTTCAAGCGCCTTGCCAACAACACTACTGCAAGGGCAGCAGTTAACTATAGTATCATCTATGACTTGGCCTAATCACCTATGGCCATGTCAGCTCTTGAAGTACTTAAAACATGCCCAACACAGTGGAAATCCTTGCTAGTCACCCTTGGTGCCATAGACCCCTCCGACTCCAGATTAATCACATTTGATTTGGATCAAGGGGAACCAAGAATGCCATCAACAATCACCTTCCAGATCCCGGTGTTAATTCAGACTTTGGTTGTGCACCGATGCATCATTGATGAGGGGGCATCCACTTACGTCATGTCAACCTTGGTTTGGTAGAAACTTGGGTCCCCCATCTTGTAGTCGTCCACCACCACGTTGCATGCCTATGAATGCCATCCCACAAGAGCCCAAGGAATCCTCCTGCATGTCCCCATCTCTTTAGGCGGGAATACCATCCTCATTGACATAGAAGTCATCAACGCTCAGTTAGACTACAACCTTCTTCTAAGACATAGCTATATGTACGTAATGCGAGTTGTGGAATCTACCGTCTTCTGCCAAATGATGTTCCCTCACGATGGGAAAATCGTGACTATCGACCAGTTGACTTACCATGATCCACAAGCACTAATAGCACCAGCTAACGTTATTCCCATTGTCGACACCACAGTTGACACCACCACCACCCCCATCATGCTAAATGTAGGCCCAAGGTTGTTTGCCAACACCTCTATGATGAATTCCTTCCCCTTAGTATCACCACCATCTCCACCAAGTGATATTGCAAATTTGTGCATGCTGTCATCCCGCACTATTGCACCACAACCCCATCCGCAGCCGTAACCCCATCCACAGCCGCAATACCATCAACAATTGCAACCTCATCCACAAACGCAACATCATGCATAGCCGCAACCACCAATGCATCCCCAAACGTACTCACCAGGGAACTACTTGGGTACCTCCCCGGTCCACACAATTCCCTTCCTATTTCCTTCACCTGGAATCATGAGTAAGCCATTAATGGCCACCTTAAACTTACCCAAATTCACATTGGGGATTCCTGTATGGTACCTTAGTCCACTAACCAAACCTTCGATGCCCCAAGTCTTGTTAACCCCTGTTCAACCCATTGCGGTTGAATCACGTCCCCCTCCTAGCCCACGAAAACCACCTTCTGCGTCTGTACCAGCCCTGACTCATCCAAAGAGGGCTAGGGGAAAAAACTCCAAAGTGGTAGCTGCTAAATCTTAACCGACTCCACCTTGCGCCGTGTGTGACATACATAGTCATGCAACACAAAATTGTCCCGAGATTCCCATCATCCGCACACACTTAGATGCCATGGACACAACAGAGAACATCCTTGTGGTTGTCCTCCTTAGTGGGCCAACAATAAAAAATAAGTCTTTGAGGACAAACCATGCATGCGCCCTTTGTATATTGTATGGACATTACTCCCACCATTGCCAAGAATTGGTTGAGTTTCGGGCCGCCCTTAGCCAACTTCAGAAACATTCCCTTGAATCCGAAGTCACTGCCATTGAGTAGATCCACCCTCCTGTTTCTTCCTTGACCACCACAACCATTTACATGATCTCTAGCTCCAGCAGTCCGTCTGTATCCTCACCCATGGAAGATCCACTTGATCTATCCCATTGCCACTGTCAGGATGATGGAGACATCTATAAAACCACCACCGGTTTAACCCCATTCCCTTTCAACCATGGTGTGGAAACGGTTATTCCCATCGAAGGCCATATTTCGTCACCCCACCTCGCCAATGACCTTTGTCTCGGCAAAGGGGCACATCTCTTTGCTAACTCAGACGGTCAGCTCTTGAATAATCCGCACAATGGGCTCCACCGCAAGAGATCCCATGCCTGATACTACCACCATGAATCACTTATAGCATAGTTTTTATTTTTTGTTTTGCATCATTTTTACCATGAGTCGGTGACCCCCTCCAGTTGTTGTTCCACTTCTAGTCATAGTGAGTCCATTCTATAACTTTGTCACATCATTTCCACCTGAGCAGGTAGATATTATCCCTACCCCTACGTTGTTGGGAGCTGACTGGACAGTGCGATCCCCCATCTGCACATGCACACAGTATTTTGCACATATGATCTAGCTACCACCATGCTAGCATACCGTCAGGTCCCCAGACCTGCCCTGAAGGTTGAGGCCTCTTCGTATCTCCCTGGTTACACAACGCTCTCGAGTCGAGAAACAAACTTTATACTACCTCCCTCCCTGCTGATTCCTGGGGCCATTGCCCAGATTCACGTCTGTTTGTGTGTCACCACGTGAATCACACGTGTACATTGATCTAGCTCTGTACCCATAGGCCTCCATTCGGTCTAGTTTTTCCCCATGCACCATTACACTAGGGGTAGCACCATTAGCTGCTAGTCAGATTCATCTGAAGTCTGTTTGAGACACCCCTCACACCTCTGGGTTTGGTTTTCCATCCTCTATATTTTGATGAGACCATTGTCTCATGTTTAATACTTGATTCTCCGTACCTATCCCCGGAGGTCACCCTGATTTGTGTACCTCCACGCAAGTTTTCCTCTACATGTTTTGGCATGTTAATGAGCCATCCGCTCCATCCATACTACAGACATTGTCCCACAAGGAGGCACCATTAGTGCACCTTGCTTGACCATTTCCTGGGGCCACTTCTTGAAAGTTACCTCAGTTTATGTTCCCCTTTATTTTCATACAAATGTCTCTGGACCTGTACTTACATCACAGTCTAGTTTATTCCATCCACCGCAACTCACGCGGGTTTCAGACCATTTTCTGGAAGACACATCATTTTGTATGCATTTGGCATATAACTACCACCAGACTTGTACTTGTTGCAATATAATACCACCTTGTCATTTGAATGCTTAATATAATAGTCCAATCCGTCCACCCCAAGTTGGTACAGATCGGTCACATGAGACTCTTCTGACCTCTGTCCAAGAGCCTCCTCAGTCTGTGTGCCTCTGCCACACCATTTCACGTGCCTCTGTTGCGATACATCCCACACATGTATTGGTATGTTCAAGAAACACCTGCTCCATCCATACTTCTTGGATGACATTTGGACCTCTATCCATTGTCCCGAAAAGGGGGGCACATTCAGTACCCCCCCAATCAGTTGACCACACTGGATTTTCTATTAAGCTCTTTTATGACTCTGTTGAGGCTTGGAAAATCACAGGCGACAACAGTAAAGGATTCTCCCCAATCAACGTTCCCAACTAGCCCATTGACTGTTTGGTGTAGGGAATCCGTCCAGTTTGCGGTCCGGCTACCGTAGGTCAAGGTAACAAAAACAAAGTTTTATCGGTTGCGGCCTGGTTCACCGAGTTTTTTGTATTTTGACTTAAAATGAAATGCAAGTGCCTAAATAAATGCAAGGTGATCAAAATGCAAGGAGCCGTCACAATGTGATGCGCAGGTTCTTACCTCTCGTCTTAGACTCACAAGCAGCCAAATCACATACAATAAGAAATAACTTAACTATCTAATCTATCCCTAGGGAGCAAGGTTATCATTTTGTATGAGTAATACATTTCGTACATGTACTATGAAGAGCTACAGATAGCTGATACTTCTTTCAAAACACATGAACAATTACAGATATTCAAACAACCAGATAGCCTATTGCTTTCTGAACAACATTTATTACTCAGAGTAGAAAACATCACAAAAAAAAATTACTAAAAGACGTTCAACAAGAACATAGGTTCAAGAAACTAGAACAATCTCACAATGGAGGAGACACAGCTGAAAACGAAATAGTTCCCCTTCAACATTGCTCATTTAATTACATTTGATGCATTCCATGTTGTACTCTCTCCAACAGGAAAAATTGCAACTTCCTTTGTAAAACGAAGTAGTTCCTCTTACAAGCAAACATTTACAAAATTTTCTAGGAAAAAAACCCCTTCTAAGTTCTACATCACCCTTATTTAACTACAAACGCCCATCTTTTGGGCTGTCTCCGAACCTATGGCTTTTCTGTTCCCCAACTCTTCATATCCTTCGGTTCTGTCTTTTCTTGCATACTCATGATTGGTTGAGTAACTGATGTATCCTTCGGACTCGCGCTTTCGTTGTCTTCGAAATGGTTTTGGTCAAACCACCATCAACGGTCCGCCTCCCTTCTTGCCGTGGCAATTTCATCATTTTCCAGGATTTCACCTGCAATCAACAACGAGAGCCATTCATTGGAAAACATAACTGCAAAAATAATGCGAACTGAAAATACCAATCCACAGGAAATGATTGGGTGCATCTCTATAATCGACAAGAGGCTGGATTAAGCCTTTTGGGCGGGAAGATCTGAAACGGCCCTCGGAAGGCTTTGACATCGGACAGGAAAAGGCTCTCCTAGCCGCAACGGCAGAAAGAAAAGAGCTAACTTGGTGTGAAAACGCGGGCTGGAGAAACTTAAAACGGAAGTCGGACGGCTTTGGACATCGGACGCGGGACGACTTTCCCAGCCGCAACGGCGGAAGGGAAAAAGGTTAATGCATGCGAGTGGGAGAACTTCACATCGGACGTCGAAAGATTTAGGACATCGGAGGTTGAATCGCCTTAGGAGCCGCAACGGCGGAAAATACGGTGGTTTAAGACCTTCGATTCACAGGCGGGAAAGGCTAAATCGAAAATCGGAGCACTTTGTGCTTCGGACGCAAGACCCTTTTGGGAGCTGCCACGGTGGAAGAGAGAAGGATTGGAGCTTTCGATTCAATATAAAAAGACGCCCGACTCAAGAAAACATAAGTGCCTTGAACAGTTAAGGATCAGCAACAGCTAAAGTCGTTCTTCCTGCGAAATGGCGGCCTTAAAGGACAAAGATTTGACTTCTCCTAATTCACATCTTCGATCCAACACAAAAATTAGACACAAACGATCTCTGAAAACAAGCCACAATCTGATATTCAGAATCAAAGCAAGACCTCACGAGACCAAAACAATCTTTAAATGATAAGGAGGGGCCCAAAATTTAAGAAAATTGGGGAGAAAAGTTGCAGCTGCAACAACTGGCGATTGCCTGGTGAACCTAGATCTCTGGGCGATCAACTTTTGAGTGACAGACTGTTTAACAACAAAAACATCATATTGAATTTTTCCAGCAATATGGATTTCTCAAATGACAGCAGTGTGTACCCTTAATCATTGATGACAATCCAATTAGGGAGAGTGGAAACCAAAATCATCAAGTCCAGATAACTATGTTGAGGCCGGAGGATGAATTTCATTATTACCTTTGTCTTCAGGTGGCTAAAAGCTTTGGACACCACAAGATTGGAGCATATGGTAAACAGAAATATTCGTTTGTTCCTCATTCCCATGCCATTTTAACACTTTTCTTGTGCTGTCGGACTTTTGTCCTATTTCATATGAGTTTTCTTACATGCCTTTCTTACTAAATTTTGATTTAGGATCCTCTATCCCATAGTGTCCTTTTGTGTGAGTGGTGTACTCCAAGTTCAAACCCACGGATGGAGAGGATCTTTTGGAAATTAAGTATTTGTAATTCAGCATCTGCTTTGATGTATGATGTTTCCATAGGAGTTCTTTGATTCCTATCTACCCTCTGACATTCGTTTCTTGGCATTGGATCATGGGCATTGAATATACTGTTCACCTTGCTTCTTTCCATGGGTCCTCTGCCATCGTCCCCTAGACATTTTAAGTGTGACATGGATGGGGCCTCAACATAGTATTCCGGACTATTTGAATCCGGCTTATTTCATAGGGGTTAAGCGGGACTTCAATGCACATAGAGTTCTTTGAGAAAACTGGTATACTAGAAGAAATTTTTTCATATAAATTAGCAACACACAGTCTGACACCAAAATGTTTATCAAACCCAAAAATTTCGGATGTATTCCATGCAACCGCAGAATTGCTCCCTTTATTGAAATCAACAAAGCAAGCTAAAACGAAATCAACAAAAGCAAACTAGAAACATGACTCAAAAGACAGCCGGGCGGATTATTTATATACAAGACAGAAAAAATCAGACATACTCAGGAAAAATAAGGTTTGAGAACCAAACTATTTTATGGTAGGTTCTCCTCCCATCCCTGCAGATCTTGCAACTTGTAAGTAGAAGGACCAAGCTTGCCTGCAATATGAAAAGGGCCTACCCACAACTACTGGAAATTAGTATGCTTTCCTTTCTCATCATGGGGATGGTCCCATTTGAGGACTAAGTCTCCCACTTCAAAGTCTTTTGTCCCAGCTTGATGTTTGTCAAACCATCTCTTAACTGACTCTTGTTGCTGCTTAAAGCGTTCTTTGGCTTTAGACCTGGCTTCTTCAGCTTTCAGGAGATTATATATTCTTATTTGTAAAACTTCATCATCCGACCCCATAGACTCTTGAGCTAGAATGGAATATGGTAGCACGATATTGGGAGGAAGGATGGCCTCTTTACCGTAGACAAGGGTATATGGAGACACTCCAATCGCAGACTTGGGGGTGACTCTATCAACCCAAAGGGAATTTGGTAAGGCTGAGTGCCAACTCCTCTGGTTTTCTATTACAGTCTTCTTCAGAATTCTAATGAGGTTTTTATTAGAGGATTCAACCAGGCCATTCCCTTGCGGATAGTAATTAGCAGAATAATGCAATTTTATCCCTTTATCATGAGCAAATGCAGTCAATTTAATTGATGAAAAGTATTTAGCATTATCAAATACTAACGAAACTGGAACTCCAAACCTGGTCATGATATGATCTTGTAGGAAGCTGATGACGTCGTCTTCATTTATCTTGCGCAGTGGGATAGCTTCGACCTAGCGAGTGAAATAATCAGTCACAGTAAGAATGTACTTATGCTGCAGGGACGAATTTGGATTTATTTCTCCAATAATGTCCAGCCCCCATTGCTCAAATGGTTCCGTGATCATCACAGGCTTTAGGGGCGCTGCTGCTTTAGGCTGTCTTCCACCACACCTTTGGCAAATATCACACTTTCTGACGTGTGCATGTGCATCCTTGAAGAGTGTAGGCCAGTAATAACCAGCTCTGAGGACCTTGTGGGCTGTAGTGTCCCCTGAATAGTGTCCCCCAGCCGGACCATCATGCAATTCAAACATTACTTTCTTAGCATCTTCTTTCTCCAAGCATCTCAGAAGGACTCCATCGTAGTTTTTTCCTGAATAGTACGACTTCAATGATTTGATAGGAAGCTGATTTCAGACGCAGCGCCCTCCTTTGCTTAGAGTTCCAATGTTCCGGAAACAGTCCTGACTGTAGATAATGTACCATGTCTCTATACCAAGATTCAGGAGCTGTAAATAAAGGACATACCTCTGCTAAATGTAATTCGGCCTCATCTTCCCAGGCGCTCTCTTCATTGTTCATATTTTCAGTCATCAATTTGCACAACCCCTGACCTTTAACTATAGATGCTGGCTTGAATTCAAGATCGTATTCTTTGAGGGCTGTCACCCAGTTGCCTCTTCTTTCCCCTAACTCCCTTTGTATAAGAAGGGATCTCACAGCTGGGTAGGGGACTATTACCTTGGTTCGATTTTTTAATATATAAGGCCTGAATTGCATCACTGCCTTAAATACTGCGTAAGCTTGCTTATCAATGGCTGGGTAGTTTAATTCAGCCCCTTGTAGACCAGTGCTCATAAAAGAGATTGGGAATTCATGCCCCCCATCCTCCTTTTGCATACGCACAGCTGCCAGTGAATCATCGGATGCGAATGTATACATAATAAAGTCTTTATCAAAGTCTGGGCTTTTTAGGGAGGGCGCATGTGCAACAGTAGTCTTGATTTTACTGAAAGCATTCTTTTCAACTTCAGTCCACTTAAATTGTGCATTTTGCTTGACCATCTGCTGCAGCGGCTTAACAGTCTGAGCAAAATCAGCCACAAACCTTCGTATGAAATTTATGGTTCCCATGAAGGACCGCATCCCCTTTTTATTATGGGGCAAGGGTATTTGTTCAATAGCCTTAATTCTTTCTGGGTCAATGGAAATTCCCTTCTTTGAGACTATGTGTCCTAGCAACTTGCCCTCCGTGACTGCAAAAACGCACTTCTTAGGATTGAGGGAGATGCCATATTTCCGACAGCGTTCGAAAATTTGCTTTAGGTGAAAAGCGTGCTCTCCTCTTTTCTTCGAGAATATTGTAATGTCATCAAGGTACACCACAACACTTCATACAATTAGTCCGCGGAAAGCTATGTCCATAGCTCTCTGAAATGTCGCTCCAGCATTAATCAGTCCAAAGGGAATCCTTCTATAGGCAAAAGTTCCCCATTTTGTCTTGAACGTTGTCTTTAATCTGTCTTCTTCGGCTACCAACACTTGATTGTAGCCAGAGAACCCATCTAATAATGAAAACAGTTCTGAACCTGAAACCATTTGTAGCAGCTGCTCCATGGGTGGCACAGGATTGTTATCTTTATCCGATGCACGATTTAAGTTCCTGAAATCCACACATAGTCTGATTTCTCCTGACTTCTTTTTGACCGGTACCAGATTTGATACCCACTCAGATTGTCTGACTTTAAAAATGATTCTAGCATCCAACAATTTCTTTACCTCACTCTGAATCAGCGGTTCCAGTTTTGGATGCATTTTCCTCAAGGGCTGCTGATATGGCTTGAATCCCGCCTTGATGGGAACAACGTGCTTGATGATGCTGGTATCGTATGTCTTTAACTCTTGGTACGTCCAGGAAAAGACATCTTTGTATTGTTTAAATAGACTGATGAACTTGTCTCCTTCTGTCGGCAAACAGCATTTGCCGAGATTCATGAACTTAGGTGCCGTTTCAGTCCCCAAATTTATCAGCTCGAACTGTAGAGTTGAGCTGTGAGTCTTCACGTTGGCAGGTCTCCTAAAATTTTCATTCAAGTCAAACATATTTTCTAACGTTCTGACCCCTTTAGGGATGAAATTATCAAATTTCATCTCGGCCTGGTGTTCTTCATCATCAATAATCGCTCCTTTGAATACCTCGTCATTTGTTAAACATTCTATAATTTGCTGGTCATCATCGAACACCCGTAGGTTGGTAATCATATCAGGTACTGAAGGCCTGAAAAGCAATTCAACAGTACATCGATTATTTGAGGGTACAAGCCTAGCGGCCGAAGTAGCTAATAAGTCATCTGCTGCGTTTTTAATTCTTGGGATTGAAATAATGTTGAATGCATTAAAACATTTAAGAAGGTCCCATACCTCATTCTGGTAAGATTTTAAGTGAGGAGAAACACAGTGGATTTGATTCCGGATTTGTTTCACAATAATTTCAGAATCCCCAAAAACTTTTAAATTACTTACCTTCAATTCAATCGCTTTCTTGAGTCCCTGCAACAGTGCTTCATACTCAGCTGTATTATTAGTACATTCAAACTCTAATCTACATGAAAGGAAATGTTTATTCTTCTGTGGGTCAATTAGGACACAGCCGGCCCCTGACCCTTCTAATGTTTTAGAGCCATCGAAAAATAAAGTCCAAAAATCATTAACTACTGAAAATGAATCTACTCCTACTACTAAGTCTACTATTTTACAATCAATCTCGCCAGCCTGCGAGAATCGAAGGAGATCAGGCTGGGTATCAGATGGGTTGCCGGCTTCTTCTGCTTGATAATTCCCTGGTTCCAACTCAAGAAAATAATTTCGCAATACAGAATCCACAGGTATATTCTTCTCATCCAGTTGGGTAACATTGTACTTCATGTGGGGTTCTCTTAGAATATTGATCTGGTTTGGACTCCCCTTGTATGGAAACCACAGGTGCGACCAATCTAAAGAGAAATATCCATTTAATTTGGCTGACCAATCTCTACTCAGGACCAGACCGTAAGCATCTGGTATATCAGCCACTATGATGTTAATAACTTGGCATACTTTGTCATTGGATTCTGGATGGATTAGGACATCTTTCAACTGAACCACCCTCCACGTGGTTGGCTTTGGTTGCCCATTTATCTTCTTACATACTGATATGGGCATGACATTAATGGACGCCCCCGAATCTACCAGACAATTGTGCACGTTATGATTGAAAATTTCAAACGTTAGGAGGAAAGGTAGATGTTTAGCTTTAGACTCACCTCCAATGCTGGTTTCTCCAATTTCTTCTTCGTCCTGAGGTTGATTGTCAGCGGGCAGCTTGTCATCTGACGCTTCAAGTGCTTTCAACAATCTCTCTTTTTGATGCGGCACTTTGCAAATTTCAAATAGTGGAACATTCGCTTTTACCTTTTTCAAATCCTCCACAATGTCATAATTCATCGGCTGTCCAATTGGATGTGGTTTGTCAGCATTTCCTTCAATTGGCTTGGCTGTTGTATTATCTTGTCTAGGACTTTGGCTGGTAATCATGAATTCTGGAATCTTATCATCCAAGGCTTTATTTTGAAACTTCTTCTTAACATTTCTCTGCAGCCTTCTGATCTTTGGAAGAATAAGGCTGTCGTCCTTAACCGTTCCTTGGTTTCTTGTGGCCACGTTGGTCTCCATAATGCCCTTGTATCCCTGAGTGTTTCCTTCTTCAACATCAAATAATGAGACAGAATTCCATAATGCCAAGGTCTCCTTTTCCTGATCTTCATTAGACGTAGATGTAGAATTTTCTTTTCTTTCTTCATCTCCCTCTTCTGTTAACCTAGAATCCAGCAGTTGATTCATCACTAGAGTCATAGATTTTATCCATTGTGGACAATTCTTTTCAGAGTGTGGCTGTTGGTGGAAAGTGTAGAAATTATCCATGCCGACCTCTGTTAGATTCATGGATGCAGCATTGTGAGGAGGAGGATTAGAATGATCCTTATCCTCTCTTTTCTTATAATATGGCTTATAGAACCTTTGTGCCTCCTTTTCTTTTTCCATATCTATGATCTTGTTGGAAAGCTTTTGCATCATCTTGGCCTTATTCTCCAGATTTGGAAACTTTTCTTCCTTAGGCTTAGCGAACAATAAGGCTTTTCTCCCTGCACCTTTCTCTCCTGATTGTTCTGGATAATCTTCAATACTTTCTCTTTCCGCTTCCACCACTTCTGCCTCTTCATAGGTCTCTGTCAGAGTAGGCTTGGCCC